>OVBE01003732.1:0-25984 GCA_900406425.1 Iberis pinnata
AAAATACCCTGAGGTTTTTGCGAAATCCATGAAGGAAGAAGTAACTCGAGAAGTGCTAGAATCACCTGAAGAATGCAATTCCTTGATAAAGACAAAGCAAGAAGACCCTGGTTCGTTCACACTACCCTGCTCACTTGAACCCATAACCTTTGATGAATAACTTTGTGACCTGGGAGCTTCCGTCAACCTTATGCCTATGTCCACTGCTGAAAGGCTAGGATTGGATGAGTTTAAGACTTCAAACATAAATTTGTTGATGGCGGACAGGTCAGTTAGGCATCCTGTTGGAATATTGGAGAGCTTACCTATCAAGAACAAGGATGTAAATCGTTGATCATGATACGAGCTACGAATCCCTTGAACCTGTCAATAAAGTCTTTTAGCGACTCGTCTTCGTGCTGGGATAGAGTCCACAGATCGATTGTTGATGCTTTCTTCGCGATGTACATCGAGTAGTGCTTGATGAATACAGTGGAAAGCTGTTGAAATGTGTCAATGGTCCTTGGCTCCAGACGAGAGAACCAATCCAAAGCCAAACCTGACAAGTTTTCGACAAAAAGTTGACACAAACCTACATCTCGTTCTTCTGGCGAGAATTGAGCTCGCGCCATGGCGATGGTGAAAAAGCTGTCAAGTATTGGACCGGGTCGCTCTTGCCGTCATACCCTCAAAACTTGATTTTTGTGTAATGTCGAACTGATATGTCAGTAACTCTTCTTTAGAATGGAGTTCGTTGAGTTTCTTCAATGGTGCGTAGGATATCAGGGGCCGAGCTGGTGGCTTGGTGTACTTGCGAGCTCATGATCTTTAGTTGTTCGCGGATGCTCCGCATCTTGGTATCCTCGGTTGAGCTCCTGAACCTGGTTGCGTTAGTGTAGTCTGACCGACCTTGATCTTCGCCTGTAGGAGGAGTTTGGTGAGATGTTCCGAATAGATTTCGGTTGATTGTACGTACGTCTCTTTCCTCCGTAGACGCAGTGATGTCATCCAGCTATGTTCTTAGGGTTTATGACTCTGCTATCAGCTTAGCGGTTTTTGCCTTTTGCTCTTTTATCTGGTCTAGCAGATCCTGCATGGTGATTTCCGGGGCTTCTTCTTCGTGGCCAGATCCTGTTTTGTCAGTGTGATCGTCTTTGTTTGTCAGGTCGATCGTAGATCCATCTTGTGCTTTTTCGAGTGATCCCGTAGTCATTACTGCTAGTTATCTCGCTCCTGAAAATATGAATTATGAATTTGTTCTAGCAAAATTCTCCCCACAGACGACGCCAAATGTTGAATCAAGACTTAACAAATAGGTTTAAATCTTTGATCTTGTGGGTAAAAGCTAGGAAGAATTTCATATATCTTTAAAGAATAATTACATGGGTATTTATAGTGAAAATACATGCTTAAAAACCCTAACTACATTGATTAACCTCAATGGGCCTCGAGCTGGAAGGCCCAGCTCGTCAGATCAGCCCATCTAGGTCTTGCTCTTCTAAGCCCCTTTCTCCTCTTGATGTCGGCGTCCAGCTGGGCCTTGAGTCGAAATGGGCTTTTTGTCTAGGTGCTACACCTGGTATCAACAGAGCTGACGAGCTGGGCCTTCCAGCTCGAGGCACATTAGGGTTAATCAATGTAATTAGGGTTTTTAAGCATGTATTTTCACTATAAATACCCATGTAATTATTCTTTAAAGATATATGAAAATTTTCCTAGCTTTTACCTAAAAGATCAAAGATTTAAACCTGATTGTTAAGTCTCCTACTGCAATTATAAGTGCTAACTCGGCACATGTATGGTGGCAGACTCTAGCGGCGACCAACGACCTCGTCGCATTTTATGAAAATAAACTCCAGTCTATGGCCGGAGATGAGGATGAGCTAGAGAAGTTGTCGAAGTTGGTCGACAAGTACAAACAGCGCCTTGCCAATGAGCAGCTAAAGCTGAGCAAGCAAGAGGAGGTTGTCAAGCAGCTGACGATGCAGGTGGCTGCTATGAAGAAAATGCTAAGTGAGACTGTGGCATCTGCCACCAACGACCGTGCTGCTTTGAGAGGTGAGCTTAACGATACCTACATCAACGGAGCTCCTTAAAGAGCAAGTGATCCAAGAGCACACGGGTGCCGACTTCTTTGAGATGCGAGAGGCCTACCGTGCTCTCGAGAAGTTGCATGAGGTCGAGATGAAAAGGCTCCTACTCTCCCAAGTTTCACAAGTCGCGCTAGCGCGGCGAGAGGCTCAGGTTGAGTGTGCAACTAAGCTTGAGAAGCTGCAGCAGCATGTAGAGGATCGGGACAAGGCTGATCTCATCATCCAAGAGTATGCCCAGGCTAAAGGGACTTTGGATTGCGTGCAGTTCATAGTTGACGAGGGTGGTGCTGTGCCACCTGAGATTATGGCTAAGCTCGAGTCGGATGTGGCTAGGCTCCAGGTGAAGTACGATGCTATCGACATAACAGATGTCACGCCCGAGGACTTCAAGTTCCGACCTGCGTTCAACGAACATGGATCAAATTTGATCCAGTCTATTCCGGGGAGCTTGGAAGCTTCTGCTGCAGCCCAGCCTGCTACTACATCAACGCCGAGGGGTTAGCTTGTTTTTAGGGCAGCTTTCACAGTTTTCTTAGGATTGGGGTCAGCCTGTTTTGTACCTCTTGTGTTCCTTTGGGGTAGCTATTGCGTTTTCTTAGGATTAGGATATGTCGTGTATGTCGGCATTTTGCTTTTGTTTTTGAAGAATATATGTTTCCAGATTTGCACCATCTGTTAGGTCGTTGTTATTGTTTTTGCAAACCTTGTAAGACTTTTCTTTTGATAATGGGAATAGAGCTTGAGCTTGGTGTATTTTGCGCAATATTCTGTTCAACGAGTTATGGTTTTCGTAAGCACGTCGGTTAATAAGAAGGCAAAACTTTGACTTTTGCTTGCTTAATTTGGATTTTGGTTGTTTGCCTTGCAATTTGTTTTGGAATATGCATATGTTATAGGTAGCCATTTCTCTAATCCTTGTGCGAACTGAAACACTACCCGATCAAAAGCCCGAAGGAGACGACCTGCAGATTGTCCCTTTTGACAAATGATCTATGGACGAAAACTGTAGTTTTGTCAATACCCTCGGTTGGAGTACGCGAATCGGAACTCGACTTTTAAAGTGAGACTTAAGCTCATACATTGTAACTTTGTACACGCCCAATACTCGACTTTAGGAGTACGCGAGTCGAGGCTCGGCAGTTTTTAAACAGAGACTTTAGCTTGAACGTTGTGAATTTGCACGTGTTGAGTACTCGTCTTTAGGAGTACGCGAGGCGGACCTCGGCTTTTCGAAAGATCTTTGGAGCCAATACGAGAAAACTTCAATCTCGCCGACATCCCCGTCTTTGCACAGGGTATGTGCGAGTTATGACTCGGCTTTGGTTTGTGATTTTTTTTTAGAGTATCGCAAAGGTGTAGTTGGTACATCCGTTTACGCAAAAAAATTCTAAAAGATACCGAGATTGACTCAAGATATCGGTATATGGTTAGGAAAAAATACTTTTATTAAGTGAAATAGCTGCATCCAGTGGGTTGCCTACGTACCCTGAAAACAGGGATCAAACCAGGTCGTAGTTCGCGGTACAAAGGAACCGAAGAATAAAATCTCTTAAGTTTGGTGGCATCCACCTGTCGCAAAAAGCCTGTACTATTTTTGCACAGAAGTTAGTGCCGTTATCCGTCATGATCTCGTACGGGATACCATGTCGGCATATTATGTTTTTCCAAATGAAGTCTTGTACCTGCAATACTCACAGAGAATTCGGGTCGTTAACGATCTTGTGCATAGGAATCATCTTGTCGATTTAGGAGTCTGTGGTATTTAGACATGAAACCTTTTTTTCTTTGACAACTGTATATGATTCGGCTTCAACCCACTTGGTGAAGTAGTCAGTCATAACCAGCAGGAATTTGTGCTTGTTCCTTTTGGAAAAGTTCCGACGACGTCCATCCCCTACTTCATGAATGGATAGGGATTGGCATATGCGTTTAATGGTTCGGTGGGTGCGTGGTTAGTTGGTCCGTGCCGTTGGCACATTTCGCATCGTTTGGCGAACTCCTGGCTGTCGTGCAGCATCGTGGGCCAGTAGTGTCCGTGCTTTTTTATACGTAACGCCAAGTAGCGTCCACTTGAGTGACTTCCACCTGCTCCTTCGTGAAGTTTGGCAAGTACCTTCTGCATGTCGTCCCCCGTAATGCACCATAACAGGATTCTGGATGCGGACCGTTTATAGAGTTACCCATCTATGACGGTATACCTTGCTGCTTTGACTCGAAGTCGCTGTGCTGCCCATTTGTCTTCAGGCATCGTTCCTGTAAGGATGTGCTCTTTTATCTCGGTTCGCCAGTCGGGTGGGTTATGTTGGTCTTGTTCTCTTTCGAAAGATACCAGCTCGTCGATAGCATTAGACATCGCGGTGTTGATACTTGGTGAAGTTAAGTACTCCATCGGGATGGTCCTTTTTAGTTCCAGCTCGTTTGTTGAAGCCATATTGGCTAGAGTATCAGCAAGTGTGTTCTCGTTTCATGGAATCTTGGTGAGTTCGAAGCTTTCAAAGCAACTAGCCAATTCTTGGACCATTTGGTGGTATTGTAGCATCCTTTCGTTCTTTGCTGCGTATTCTCCACTAAATTGGCTGGTGACGAGCTGGAAGTCACAGAAGGCATGTATTCGTGAAGCGCCGAGGCTTTTCGCGAGTCATAGCCCTGCCAGTAAGGCTTCGTACTCTGCTTCGTTATTGGATGCCTCGAACTTGATCCTGAAGTCTTGTTTGAGTACCTCGCCAGTTGTTGATTCAAGCCTGACACTTGTACCTGACCACTGTTTTCTTCGTGAACCGTCAACGTAAAGCTTCCATATGCTTGGTGGAGGTGCAACCTGTGACTCGGGTGGTATCTCGGCAACAAAATATGCAAGAACCTGGGACTTTGAAGATGTTCGATTCTGATACTCCACATCATATTCCCTGAGCTTAACTGCCCATTTGGTCAACCTTCCAGACTGGTTCGGGCTATGAAGGATAGTGCGTAGTGGTTGGTTGCTGAGTACGAAAATGGTATGTGACTAGAAGTAAGGTCATAGTTTCCGAGCTGCGGATACCACTGCTAGTGCTATCTTTTCGATGGGTGGATATCGCGTCTCGGCATCATTGAGTGACTAGCTGACATAGAAGATCGGTCTCCGTTCCCCTTGCTTTCCTTGACAAGGACGCCGCTGACTGCTGCTTCGGATACTACGACATAGAGATAGAAGATCTCACTGTCCTCTGGCTTCGCGAGTACAGTGGGCGTGGTTAGGTATGCTTTGAGTTCGTCGAATGTGACCTGGCACTTTTCATCCCACTCGAAACATTTGTTTCTTTTGAGCATTTGGTAGAATGGCAGGCTCTTATCGGTGGATCGGGAGATGAACCTATTTAGCGTGGCAATACGACCTGTGAGATTATGTACTTCTTTCCTTGTTCGCGGTGCTGGTAGGTTGAGGAGAGCTCTGAACTATTTGGGGTTTGCTTTGATCCCTCTTTTGTGATGATGTACCCTAAGAATTCACCAGAAGTGACTCCGAAGGTACACTTGGCCAGGTTAAGCTTCATTCCGTTACAGATTGAGTGTTTCGAAGCATTTCGCCAGATGGTTGATGTGGTCATTGGCTTTCACGGATTTAACGAGCATATCGTCGATATAGACTTCCATGGATCTGCCGATCTCATCTGCGAACATCTTGTTGACTAGGCGTTGGTACGATGCTCCTGCATTTTTCAGTCCAAAGGGCATTACCTTGTAATAGTAGATTCCTCTGTCCGTGATGAAGGCGGTTTTCTCACGATCTGCTTGGTGCATCATGATCTAGTTATATCCTGAAAAAGCATCCATAAAAGTTATGAGCTTGTTGCCTGCCGTAGCCTTGACTAATCTGTCTATATGAGGTAGGGGAAGCTGTCTTTGGGACACGCTTTGTTGAGGTCGGTGAAATCGACGCATATGCGCCATTTGCCATTCTTCTTCTTAACGATAACGGGATTGGCCAGCCATTCTGGGTACTTCACTTCGGCAATCGAGTCGGCTTTCAGCAGTTTCTCTACTTCGTCATTAACTGCTTGAGAACGTTCTGTTCCAAGATGGCGGCATTTTTGTTTTATTGGTTTGTAGCTCAGGTCTACGTTTAACTCGTGGCAGGTGATTGATGGGTCGATTCCTTTCATGTCATCCATGGTCCAAGCGAACGTTCCGACATTCTTTTTCAGTAGCTTGATTAGCTCGGTTTTATTGGTCTCGTCCAGCTCCTTCCTAATTCCTGTGGTTTGATCCGGATGTTCGGCGTAGATACTGACTTGCTCAACATTATCAAGTTCTAATGTAGAGTCATAGATCGGCGATGGGCTTGCGGTTCTATCTGACACTTGAAACGTTCGCGTCCGATGTTCTTTTAGAAAGAAAGTCCGAGCTACACGTTGATTTCCTCTTATCGTCCATGTTCCTATATCCTTCAGGAATTTGATGCACTGGTGGTAGGTCGACACTGCTGCCTTCATGGAATAAAGCCATGGCGTGCCCAAGATCACATTGAACGCCGAGTCGTGTTCCATAACAACAAATTTAACCATTTGGGTGGACCCTCCGGCCTGAACAGGTAACTTAACCATTCCGGCGGAGGAGACAGTTTTGCCACTAAAACCCGTGAGTGTCCTGCTGTCATCCTTGATCAGGTCGGCACTGACTCCCATGTTGTCTAGTGTCCTTTTGAAGATGATATCCACCGAGCTACCTGTGTCGATGAGGATTCTGGCTACTTTTGTGTTCGCGATGACCAGCTCGATGACTAGAAAGTCGTTGTGAAGTTGACTTAAACCTTTTAGATCGACATCTCAAAATTCAAGTGGTGAAAAGGTCGGCACTATGTCAGTTCGTTCTTTTTTTTGCGGTTTCAGCTCGTCGTTCGGAGTTTTGTATAGATCGTATGGAGTCGTTGCACGAGACTAGTCCTCCCATAACAGGCGGAATAGAAGATGTTATTGTCGGCTGAAGTGCAGAGGAGACAGGTGTTTGAGAAGGTGCAGAGGAGACATGCGTTTGAGAAGGCACATGAGAAAATGATTGCACTAGTGGTATAGAAAAATGAGAAACAAAGACTGTATCAGCCAATTGAGAATCTCAAAAATCACTACAAATAGACTTTAGACGTGATGGTGTTTGGCAAAGCAAAAGGAAACACATATTCATGAAAAAGAACATGACATGATGTGTAAATGCGATTAGTTTCTCTATCAAGACAAAATACGCACTTTAAGTAAGAGAATATCCTAAGAAAACACAAGGTTTAGATCGAGTATCTAACTTATTTGATGCATATGGACGTAACCGCGGGAAACAAAGACAACCAAAAATCCGCATTTTATGATAATTTGGCGATTGTCGAAATAAAATTTGATACGGCGATTGTAAAGAAAGGTTTGGTGTAGGCATTCGGTTAATCAAGTACACCGCCGTCGAGAATGCATAAGTCCAATATGACTTAGGAATCGAGGCATGTGACATGAGAGCAAGACCCGTTTCGACTATATGTCGATGTCTACGCTATGAAATTCCATTATGTTCCGGCGTATGCGGAGGAGTGGTGTAATGTGAAATACCATGAAGAGACAAAAAAGATGCAAGTGCAATATATTCACCACCATTATCGATATAAAAAGTTCGAAACTTGTGTTGAAATTGATTTTCAACCAAGGCTTTAAATTTTATAAAAACATCTCGAACTTGAGATTTTTGTTTTAAAGGATAAATCCATGTATATCGAGTAAAATGGTCAACGAAAATTACATAATATTTAAATCCACCAATAGAAATAATAGGAGAAGACCAAACATCAGAGAAAACAATATCTAAGGGAGATTTTGAAACTAAAGTAGATAAACCAAAAGATTGCTTATGCATTTTATTGGTAGAACACAAAACACATGGTTTTGGTAACAAAGATTTAGTCGAAATAGGTAAATGAAACTGTGAAATCATTGTTTTCAAAATAGCTAGAGACGGATGGCCTGAACAAGAATGCCAATCCGTTAAAGTAATAGAAGTAGCCGAAGCATAGGACAAGGATGGTAAGATAGCAGATTTGGACTTCGGCCAAACATAGGTACCATTAAGTGGTTGACCTTGAAGCCGTAGTGATCCCGTACTCAGATCACGAACCTGGAAGAAGGTAGGAGTAAACGTAACTGCCACATTATTAGTAGTACAAAGTTGAAAAACCGAAATCAAATTCTTGTCAAGAGAGGGAACACATAAGACATTGTTAAACATAAATGGATGAGTAAGAGAAGGTAAAGAGACTGAACCAGTTTGAGAAATTGAAAGACCCGAGCCATCACCTAGCATAACTTCATCTCTACCAGTGTAAGGAGAATAAAAAGTTAAATTGTTGGGGTCCGATGTCATGTGGTGTGAAGCACCAGAATCAACCAACCAAATGGAGGAGTCACCGTCAAGCACAGTCGAATGTGCACAAGAGTGCCCGTAATTGTTCGACTGACAAGTTCGGTTTGGTTGAGACAAAGGTGAAGCAGAGCCAGCAGCAGACCAAGCGGGAAAGAAGATGTTACGAACCACGCGGAACTCCGGACAGAAACGTGCGTTGTGGCCTGTTTTGCCGCATGCTTGCCAGCGTCCAAAATAGGGACGAAAGGAGTGGTTGTGACCAGATTGAGGCATACTTGTGTTGTGGTTTTGAGTCCTTGCAGAACTATAGTGCCAATGATGTTGTGAGCTCATATTGGGTCGGCCATTGAACACAAGAATTGGTGCTGCCGAAGATTAATTTTCCTGAGACATGAGTGTAAGTAACAAATAATAGCAGTAACCGAAATAACAGGAACGATTATAACACACAAAAGCAAAATAATAATGAGGAGGAAAATTCCAGAGTGAGAGCGATAAAGGAACAGTAATAAAGAGCTTAAGATGAAGAAAAAAAAGAGAGATGGGCTTAAAAAGAAAAAGAAAACAAAAAAAAACAGTGAGCAATAAAAAAACAGAGATGAACTGTTTTGAGAAGAGGAACGAGATTGAGAAGAATAGATGAGGAGAGGGCAATGAAAAAGAAGGAAAACCCCTTAGTGCTCTGATACTATATAAGATTAGGTAAATTGTATTGCTTGATAAAAATTAGAGTACATGAATTTATACACCTATGACTTATACACATAAGGAAATGATATATACAATTATGAATATGAATGTTAGAAGATATATTTACTATATATACTAATATGATGGGTTGATAGGATGAGTTTTCACCTTGGTTATTTATATTTAAATTAATTATTTAATTATAAATAGTTTAGTGGCTCCTCAAACATATCAATATATTATGGTGTAACTTCAAAAATGTCATAATAGCTATGATGGGGTGGGTATAGTTGAATATACGGATGGCCCGTTGACTAGGCTTGGATGAGACCAAAGCGTAGCATATTTGGGGAATATGATGAAAGATGAATCAAAGAATGGATCGAATGTTAGATCAAGAATAGTATGGGAATCCGAATGTTTGTGGCTAGCTAGTTCAGGACTGAGCTAAGCCGAATGCATGTACTGGAAAGCTTTGTGCCGTAAACATGACGCTTAAGGTCGAATTGTTAAGGCATTGACTAAATTATTCAATGTTTTACAGGCTAATCCGTTGTTCGATTTAGGAAAACTGGATGATCATACAGTCTAATTAATAATTTGTTAAGGCTTATACTTTCTTCATGGTCACATATAACACTAAGGAATGGACAACTCGTAACATCAAAACAGTGAAAAAAATAAATTGTTAAGTCTGCTGGATAGATTAAGTTATTTTTTTCACAAAAGAACGACTTCTTTATTTATCGGTTATGTAAATACATCAAGTGAATCAACACACCAATAAGGTAAAAAAGTGCCAACAAAAGAAAAACGAACATTTCGCTCACGAGAGCGTCTGGCAAGTAGATCAGCCCTAAGATTGGACGATCTATTTTGATAGATCAGGGTGAAAGCACCATATTGCTCCTTTATCTTGGAAAATTCTTGTAATTTCGCTGCAAAGGCCGGCCACTCCATTGGAGACTTAACCATATGTGTGAGCTCGACGGAATCGGTCAAAAATAGACTACAAAAACATTGTTTGAGTTGAAGCAACTTCATTGCCCAAAGTAATCAATACAACTCCGTATGAATTGGCGATTGACATTGTTCCGAGCTTTTCATCCCTAAAATGTCCAATTGTTCCATCTTTGAGTTGTAAAACCCATCCTACACCGCAAGTTCGGGATCCCTGCTTCCAGGACCCATCGATATAGCATACTACTGGATTTTGATCCCACAACTCTGAAAGACGTGGAAATGGACCTAGTTCCCGTGTCTGTGTCCTTTGTATCTCTACCTGAGTAGAATCGTTAGCTAATCCCCATTCCCTATATTCTGCCAATGCATGTTGCACTATGTCAGAAGGAGATTGAATTTGTCCGCGATAAACTACCGCATTACGGGCTTTCCAAATAAACCAAATCAACCAAAAAAGTTCTGAAATGCCCTGCCTGCGGTGCGGACACTGTGCTCTGTTTCAGAAGAAACTGGATATTTTCAAGGAGATTCGGTGAAGGAGAAATGCCATTCTCAAAAGAGATATGAGCGAGAGCCCAACATTGCCTTGCAGGATGACAATTAAATAATACATGATTTATTGATTCCTCTTGAACACCACATTGGGAGCATAACAGATCGACCTGTATTTTCCGCGATGCTAAACGTACATTGACCGGGACGGCCCCCGACAATACTTGCCACAAGAATAATTTCATTTTAGCCGAGCATTAATGGGTCATATTTCATTTTTTAGAAAGTGGATCGAGGGTTCCTGTAAAAGGACTAAAGAACTGGTATCATTATTGACTAGAAACTTATATCTCGTTTTAACCGAGTATTGCCCAGATTTGGTAAAATGCCAGCAAAAATTATCAACCACGAGACGTGATGGTCGAATACTTAAAACCGACGCTACATCACTTTCATCTATCAAGTGCTCTACTAGAGGTACTTTCCATCTGTGCGATACCGGGTCTATTAACTCATTAACACTCATCTCTGAATTAATATTAGTTAATCTATTTTTGGGAGGTCTCGCATGGGGCCCCCGGAAGCCAATTATCCGACCATACCTTAATAGAATGACTTGTCCCGACTAATCTTCGGAAACCGTTTTTAAAATGGTATATTGTATTCCAAATGCTACGCCAACCATAGGAGGGTTGATATGGTTTTGGCTCCTGAAACGGTGATATACGATTGAAGTAGTGTCCACCCATCGCTTTGGCTAGTAAAGAGTTTGGATTTTGGTGCATTCTCCACAACTGTTTTGCCAGCAGGGCCTGATTAAATTTCTCTAAATCTTTAAAACCCAAACCGCCACCGGTTTTAGGCAAACACATCCGATCCTAGGAAATCCAATGTAAACCTCGGGATTGACCACTAGAACTTTACCAGAAATCAGCCACTGCATCAGCTAATTTCTTAAGAAATTGTTTTGGAAGGCTAAAACAAGACATCACATAAGTGGGCAAAGCCTGCGCCACCGATTAAATTATAATCTCTTTACCTCCTTTTGAAAGGAGTTTCGCAGACCAACCATTAATTCTACTATTGAGACGATCCCGAACATACGCAAAAACCTGAGCTTTTGACCCATGCAGTTGTTCAGGGATTCCCAAATAATTCCCGTTACCCCCTAATCGATAAATGCCTAAACGATGCTGACGCAATAAACGGTCCTGGTATGGGAATCTCTTTCCAAAAGTGACTGTTGATTTTTCAAAATTAATACATTGACCTGATGCTTGTCCATATAGATGAAGGATTTGTGCTACACACTCTACTTGGCTTAAAGTAGCTTTACAGAAAACAGACTATCATCAGCAAAGAGCAGATGAGAAATTGAGGGGGAAGCCCTACCAAATTTGATACCTTGAATCTTCTTTCTAGATTCAGCTAACTTAAGATTAGCAATAAGTACCTCGGTACAAAGAATGAACAGGAAAGGAGATAAATGATCCCCCTGCCTCAGTCCCCTGAATGGTGTTATCGTGCCTTTGGGATTACCGTTTAGAACTGTACGAAACCGTCTCAACACACGTCATAACCCAATTTACCCATTTTACTGCAAAACCCATTTTTAGTAAGGTGGCGCGGAGAAAATTCCACTCCACTCTATCATATGCTTTACTCATATCGGTTTTTATAGCCATGAAGTTCAACATACAACCCTGTTTTGATCTTAAGGCGTGAAACGCCTCTTGCGCGAGAAGAATGTTATCCGTAATAAGCCTGCCCGGCACAAAGGATGATTGCGTCTCCGAAACCAAATTTACCAATATATGTTTAAGACGATGACACAAAACCTTAGATAAAATCTTATAACATACATTGCATAAACTGATTGGACGAAATTCTGACATTGTCCGAGGACGTTCCGTTTTAGGAATCAAACAAATATGCGTTTCATTCATACGAGGATCAAGAGATCCCGTAGCCATAAAATTACGAACCATATCAGTAACGTGATTACCTACGATATGCCAAAATCTTTGATAAAAGAGCGCAATCATCCCATCAGGCCCCGGGGCCTTTTCTGGATGCAACAAGAAAACTGCCTCACGGACCTCCTCACATGTGACCGGTTTTAAAAGTAATTCATTCATATCATCTGTAACTAAACGTGTAACCGGTTCAAGAGCAATATCTATGTGATTCGCACTTGAGGCCTGAAAGAGGTCTTGAAAATAACTAACCGCCTTGTGGGTAATATCCTCTTCTTTTTCGACCCAGATGCCAGATCTCGACGTTAAGCCTGCAATTCAAATTCTGGCTCGCCTATGTTTGGTAGTGGCATGAAAGAATTTGGTATTCTTATCCCCCTCCTGAAGCCACGTCACCCGACTCTTTTGTCTCCAAAAGATTTCCTCTTCAGTAATCGCGGCCTTTAATTGATCAGAAATTTGTGTAATGTCCGCTAAACTAGAATCATCGCTAGTGACTGCATTATCCAATTGATTTTTTAAATCATCTAAAAGAGCACCAGAATTTGCGTTAGCTGACTTTCGCCATTTGGATATACATGTCCGACAAGACTTTATCGGATCGTCCACCGCTACCTCAGCAGATGTAGTAGCACCGTTCCAACCTTGTTGAACGATTTCTTCAAAATTTGGCCGTAGGAGCCATCGCTTATCAAAACGAAACTGATGAGTGCCTCAAACCCGTCGCTGGGCGTAATGAAAAAGAATTGGTTTGTGATCGGACCCTAAAAATCGTAAATATTCGACATGTGACCAAGTGAACATGTCAAACCAGTCCTCATTACCCATAGCCCAATCTAAACGACATCGAATTATGTTTTTTCCCCTTCGGCCAAGCCAAGAAAGGCAATAGCCCGTAAAAGGGAAATCCATTGAGCCACAACATTGTCGCATTAATCTAAAATCAAGAAATGAGCTTTCAGGTCTTGTCCGACCACCTTGTTTTTCAGAGTGATTAACGATTTCATTAAAATCACCTATCATGGCCCAAGCACCAGATCTATTCAAACTGATTCTCTTTAAACGTTCCCATACTTCATCACGTTTATTTATAACAGAGTGTCCATAAACAAAAGAGATAAAAGTTTTATTACCATCCAAAGTAACCAATGTATCGATTACATTTTTATTGTGAAACAAAACTTGAACATTAAACTCTTTTAAAGCAAAAAGGGCTAATCTCCCGCTAAGACCAGAAGGATCAACAACAAATAAAAAGTCATAACCCAAATGCGCTTGAAGATCCTGAAGAAACTCTCGATTCCGCTTCGTCTCCATTAAAAATAAAAGGCCCAGGAAGATCGTACGCCGAAGATCACGTAACCGTTGAACTGTCAAGAAACTCCCAGCTCCCTGACAGTTCCAACTCAGAATCATTTAACCCGTTTCCTGGTGGTGTTCCTCAACCACCTGGCTTGTAGAAAACTCAGATTCCTTCTTGTCTAGAAGACCCATATCTGAGCGGGATGAGGACAACTCCTTTGAAAGCTCAAAAAATCGATAAAGGCGAGATGTCTGATACCTCAATCGTGAACCACGAAAAATGGGATGACCAATTTTCTTCTTGATTTGTAGTGCCTTGTTAAGGAGGACATCCCTCCTGGATATTTTCTTCTTATCTTTTGCTACACCACCTGTTATAGTACCCACATTTTGCCCCAATTCAACGTTAGAATTTCATCACTTGATTATAATCAAATTTCAGGAAATCCTCAACATCTTGGTCATTCAAAGTCAAAAAAGCCTCTGCGCCTGATTTCGAAAAATCAACTACATTAGCATTACTAGGCCCCATCTCTTTTTACTTTTCTGGGTTTTTCTTCATCTCCTAGATTGTATCTTATTCTAATTCTGGGCAAATTAAATTCGATCCAATTGAGTTTTTCAAAATTGCATATGTTTCTTTTCATCTTTTTTGTATTCAAATATGAGAACTTCATTGCTTTTAATGTGTCTTTGTGACATCATTACTCAGAATATATAAATAATTATATGTTCTTTGGTTTACTCCGGTTTGTCCCGGTTATGCTTATGCTTTGATTTCAATTAAAATGTTCTTGGTTTGCCTGTAAACCAATGTAACGTTCCTTTATATGTAATTGGGATTTGTCCCTGGAAATATATCAGTATTTACAACAACAAATTAAATCTCTCTCTCTCTCTCTCTCTCTCTCTCTCTCTCTCCTTATCATTCTACCTGAAAGCTTGATCTTCGAGGTGAATCTCTACTTTCTCTTCACCTCCTGAGCTTGTTTTCATCTGATCTCTCTGATTTCAGTGGAAATCTTGGATTGAAATCTATCTTTACTTATCTCTGTCTCATTGGTATCAGAGCTATTTTCGTTTCCATGGCGGACGCTACCAGAAATCATTCAGTGCTCAACATGAACAAGAAGCTTGAAGATGTTAAGCATCAGATAGAGGGCATCGAGAGCACACTATCATCTAAGCTCATGTCTGCTGTACTAGCGATTACTGAAGCTTTCACCAAGAGTGGTGATACGAGAAAGAAACCGATGGATCCATCTTCATCATCAGTAACCCGCCAGATCCTCCTGACCCAAAACCACGACAATTCATTGTTGATGAAACCGGTTACGTATTTGATATAAATGGTTCTCAGCATCACCAACAGCCAGAATATGCTGCTTACAACAATGGAGCTCGTTTTTCCAGAGTAAATTTCCCAGTATTTGATGGCTCAATGCTAAAAGAGTGGTTGTACAAGTGTGAACAATTTTGGCTATTGGAAGACACTCCTACAGAGCAAAAGATCAGATATGCCTTAATCTTGGCTATAGAATGGCACTGCAATTATGTCAATACCGTACAAGGCAGTTCATCAAGTTGGCCTGTATATTTGATGGCGTTGATCAATAGATTCGCCGGATTGTATGATGACCCGTTATCAGAGTTGATTAGTCTCAAACAAGAAAATGATTGCGTCGAATCTTTTCATGAAAAGTTTGAGTCAGCACTCACCAGGCTTACTCTCTCCTGCACATGCTTTAAGCATATTTCTAACGAAACTCCAACCTTATTTGGTCCTACATGTCAGACAGTTTGGGACCACCTACATAGATGATGCAGCCAAGCTGGCCATGTTACACGAGAAATACCTATCCATCTCTCCCAACAAACCTTTTAAAGCTCCCTTCAATCCATTTCCCAGAAATTCACAACAACCCCAAAACACCTCTTCAATGTCTAAATCAACTCCAAATATCCCTTTCCAGAAACCACAAATACTTACTCCCACCAATAATACTAAACACTTTCCCCAAAATACTACCAATGCCCCCACCATAAGATTTTCCTATGATGAAATGCAGGAGAGACACAACAAAGGGTTATGTATGTTTTGTGAAGAACCATATACTCCTGGTCATCACTTAAAACATAAAAGAACCAAGATCTATACTATGGAAGGAGAAGAGGAGGACAACCCTGATGAAGATGAAGCTTTGGTTGATTCCTCTACTGAAACCACTGATATAACAGAAACTAATGCACCCATTATCTCCATTAATGCTCTGAATGGGTGCTCTACTTTCAACTATATGCATGTGGTTGGCTCTTGTGGCAAGAAGAAACTCCATATCCTCATTGATCCAGGTAGCACACATAACTTTTTGGATCTCCCAATGGCCAAAGAGTTAGGCTGTTTTATAGAACGAGTTAAGCCTTTGACAGTAGCTGCTGACAATGAACACAATATGGTCTCTGATTTCAGGTGCTCAGGCTTCACTTGGTGTGTTCAAGGTTATTCATACTCTACTGAAATCTGCACCTTACCCTTGGATTGTTGTGATTTGGTACTTGGTGTTCAGTGGTTATCTACTCTAGGACCTATCCTTTGGGATTTTTCTAATCTGTGAATGGAGTATACATTATTAGGCCTCAAACATGTCCTTCGTGGTTCTGTCAAATTAGGAGGAAAAATTATAAAGGGTGGTAGTCTGAATAAACTACTCCTTGTCAATCCTCAAATTGCAATGATTCAGGTTAGGGAGATTGTAGGAGATGTTGACATGCCACATGACCAGTTCCTAAAAGCTGAAGCCTTGTTTTCTCATATATCTGTATCTGGTACTTCACTCAGCAATGAAGCATTACTGCAGCCCCTATTATCTTCTCACACATATATTTTTGAGGAGCCCACGTCCTTACCACCATTCAGGGAAGGGTTTAACCACCAGATTCCATTATTGGATGGATCAAATCCTATAAACCAACGTCCTTATAGGTATTCCTCTCTGCAGAAAGATGTGATTGATGATATGGTACATGACATGCTATCCCAAGGAATTATTCAACATAGCTCAAGCCCTTATGCATCTCCCATTGTTCTAGTTAAGAAGAATGATGGTACTTGGAGGCTATGCGTTGACTATAGGGGTCTAAATAATCAGAAAATTAAAGATAAATATCATATCCCTCTCCTTGATGATTTACTGGATGAATTAGGGGGTTTTATGTTCTTCTCCAAATTAGACCTTAGAGCTGGTTTTCACCAATTATGGATGACTCCAGAGGATGTTTACAAGAATGCTTTCAAAACTCACTCAGGCCATTATGAATATCTGGTCATGCCCTTTGGTCTAACAAATGCTCCATGTACTTTCCAAGGCCTCATGAATCATGTTTTTCATGACATTGCAAGAAAATTTCTCCTGGTCTTCTTTGATGACATATTAGTCTACAGCATAAACTGGGATGAGCATATTACCCATTTGGATATTGTTTTCTCGATCCTACGACATCATCAGTTGTATTTAAAACCATCCAAGTGCACATTTGGAGCTACGATTATTGAGTATCTAGGCCACCTAATCTCTGCTCAAGGTGTGAGCACATATCCTAGTAAAATCCTTGTTGTTCAAAACTGGCCTGTTCCACAAACTCAGAAACAATTGAGAAGTTTTCTTGGATTGGCTAACTATTACAGAAGGTTCATCAAATCCTACAGCATCATTGCTAGACCACTTACCAACCTACTGCGCAACGAAGGTTTCTCATGGACTTCTGATTCTTCTGAATCTTTTGGT
This sequence comes from Iberis pinnata, assembly GCA_900406425.1. NCBI lineage: Eukaryota > Viridiplantae > Streptophyta > Magnoliopsida > Brassicales > Brassicaceae > Iberis > Iberis pinnata. The sequence goes on from OVBE01003732.1 coordinate 17,656, forward strand.
GCATTGAAATTTGCCCTGACATCTGCTCCTGTTCTGGCACTACCAAACTTTGATGAAGTATTTGTGATAGAGACTGACGCTTCCAATTTGGGAATTGGAGCTGTCCTCATGCAACTCAACACCCAATCTGTTACATCAGCAGGGCTCTGGGTCCAAAACATCAATCTCTTTCTGTCTACGAGAAGGAACTCATGGCAGTGGTTCATGCAGTTCAAGCTTGGAGTGCCTACCTTTCTCACATACCTTTTGTTATCAAGACAGATCATAAGAGTCTTAAATTTCTGGTTGGACAAAAGGTACATACTCCTTTTCAACACATGTGTATTACCAAATAGATCGGTTATAATTTCACAGCCGAATACAAGCAAGGGAAGGAAAATGTCGCTGCTAATGCTCTTTCTAGAGTTACTGGTGCTCAACTTCTGCATATTACTCTGTCCCAAGCTCACCAGGATTTATACGAGGCTTTAAAACCTTTGTGGCAATCTGATCCTCATTTAACAAAACTCATCTCTGAACTGAAGACCAGTCCCACTTCACATTCCTATTATACTTTTGTCAATGATGAACTCAGACGCATAGGAAAACTTGTGGTAGGTAACGATCCAGAACTGAAGCTCCAGATATTTAGATGGTTGCATGATTCTACTGTAAGTGGGCACTTTGGCAGAGATGAAACTGCTTTGAGAATCAAATCATTGTTCTTTTGGCCAAAAATAGTATTGGAGATACAAAATTATGTTCGCAATTGTCAGGTGTGTCAACAGAACAAGTATGATCAGGCAGCCAAGCTGAGTCTCCTCAATCCTTTACCGATTCCAGCCGGTGTTTGGGAATCCATTAGCATGGACTTCATAGAAGGCTTACCACCTTCTCATGGTAAACATTGTGTCTTAGTAGTGGTTGATCGTCTTAGTAACAGTGCACACTTCCTGGCTTTATCTCATCCGTACATAGCCATTGAAGTTGCACAATTATACTTGGATCAAGTTTTCAAGCTTCATGGGATGCCTAAGGATATTGTCAGTGATAGGGACCCAACATTTCTTAGTGATGTTTGGAAGGACTAGTTCAGAGTTCATGGGACAGATTTGAATTTCTCAACAACCTATCACCCTCAGTCTGATGGCCAGACAAAAATCACCAACAGAACACTGGAGACTTATCTCAGGTGTATGACAAGTGATTCACCTCACTCATGGTCCAAATGGTTACCCCTTTCCGAATGGTGGTATAATACCACTTCCATACTACTATACAATGTACACGTTATGAGATTGTCTATGGTCAACCACCACCCACTCACCTTCCATACTTACCAGGTGAAAGCTCCTTTACACTTCTGGATCGCAGCCTCAAAAAGCGTGAATCTGCCATTAACATGCTTAAGTTCCATATGCTGCGAGCACAGAACCATATGATCAGCATGCTGATTCACACATGTCAGTTCGTGAGTTTCATATTGGTGATTTCGTGTGCCTTAAGCTGCAGCCTTATAGGCAACACTCTATGAAGAATCGTCATATGCGTCACAAACTATCACCTAGATTTTATGGACCTTACTTGGTGCTGGATAAAGTTGGTTCTTGTGCTTATAAGCTCCAGATTCCTCCTACTGCCTCCATCCACAACGTCTTCCATGTCAGTTAATTGAAGCTATGTCCCAATCCTCCTACGACAGTCTCTGTTATGCCCCAATACCTCACTAATTCTGAATCATTCAAGGAACCTGAGAAGATTTTAGAGACAAAATGGTGAAACGTCAAAACCGAGCTGTCACTAAAGTACTTTTGCAATGGAAAGGGGAGCCTCAAACTTCTGTTACATGGGATTTTTACCAAGATATCATCAGCAAATATCCTTCCTTTCATCCTTGAGGACAAGGATGTTCTGAAAAGGGGAGTATTGTGACAGCATTACTCATAATATATAAATAATTTCATGTTCTTTGGTTTAATCCGGTTTGTCCCGGTTATGCTTATGCTTTGATTTCAATCAAAATGTTCTTGGTTTGCCTGTAAACCAATGTAACATTCCTTTATATGTAATTGGGACTTGTCCCAAGAATTATATCAGTATTTACAACAACAAATTAAATATCTCTCTCTCTCTCTCTCTCTATCTCTCTCTCTCTTCACTCTGAATCATCTTCCTCATCATTCCACCTGAAAGCTTGATCTTCGAGGTTGATGTGATCTTAGACAAACCAGACAAACTAGAACCTGAACCAGAGCTTGAACCAGAGCAGCTTGAACCTGAAGGAAGGATCACGAGATCTAAAGCAAGGGAGATGGCGCAACAAGCCCACGTGATGCTACATTCATACCTAGAAGATCAAGCATGTGAAACATATCAGTTGTTCAGGCTTGTCAACCCACAAGAACCAGATATCTGATCGGTTAGCTAAGTGGGTAATTCCTGCACTCTTTTGTCCTTAGTCGAGATGATCACCTTTTTCCCACCTTGGGTTTTTGGTCAATCACTAAGGTTTTAACGAGGCAAGGTATCCACTTTCGTTAGAGCTTTCTGAGATGTTATTTGGCATAAGTATTTTTAAATACTTGGCGAAAAAATAAGAAGTCTTCTAGAAGCTGACATTTGCCTTCCAAGGTACATCTTCTAGAAGCTTTCCATTTAAATTACAAGTCTTGTAGTTTTCATTAGAACTTTAATTGTTTTTCTTTTAGAAGCTTGCACGCTTCGTAGTTCTGGGTTATGTTAGAAAGCCCTAGGTTCATGTTCCTTTAAATATTTTTTTCGAACCTCTCTCCTTCTTTAGCAAGCTTTATTTCGAAAATTTCAGATTGTTTTTAGAACAACTCTCTCTCGAAAATCCTTGCTCATTGAATTGAGAATTTCGACTCTTCTACATCTGTAATAGATTAAGAAAGTCTACAATCCTTGAATTGTCTAATCCATAAGACAATAAAGTTTCTTCATCAAATTCTGTTTACAACCATCTCATATCAATCACAATCTTCATCACCATTCAATCCGGCTAAGACCAATACAAGTCTCGGCCATAACCTTCAAACCGCAACCATCCGAGACAAGCAAGCATCATTCCTGGCTCGAGTCCCATTCCAGCCTGTTCTGTCTGTGTCTCAAGTCTGTCCCATCCATATAACAAGCTACCTTGTCCGTTGCTCGTTCCACCAGTCCAATCGTACCTTACCGTGAGCCACAAGGCTTGTCCGAGACAAAACCGAGGCTGTCCGAAGCCTATTTGAAGACCAAAGCTCATATTGTCGAAGCCTTTACCAGAGTTAGGATCCATGAGCGTATCAGGTGGTATCAGAGCCAACTCTGTACCAAAGGCTGAGCAAAACCCTAACCCTAATCTCTTTTCTTATTATTTTCGATAATTTCTTTTTTTTTGCTAAGAACCCTAGGTTGCAGCTAGATTAATTTAAAGACTCAGAATCTTGCATTGAATTAGGCTATTAAACTGTTTGATTTAGTAGTTTGCATATAGATCACCTAGAATTTTTAGAATTAATCAACCATAAATCGAATTGTCTATGTTTGTTGATTAGTTTTTAAGAACCCATTACTTGTGCAAGTTTCTTGATATTTCAGGTACCATGGAACTCTCTGCAGAAGCTATGGAGTCTTTGAACCGGTTGATGAGTCAACAAATCAAAGACAACAATGAAATCCTTCTACAACAGATTGAACTACTCAATGAGAAAGTGGATACAATGAAGCTAGAGAAAAATAAAAGATGTTGAAGTGATGGTCATTCGTCATTAACTCCTACACCTTCAGAAGCTAACCGGATTGCTAAAGGAAAAGCACATATGGGAGAGTCATCTAGACCGACCAAAGGAGGTCCGACTATCAGAACCAATTCTGGTCCGAAAGTGTCTAGAGACCGAGAACCACACCGAACCTACCTTGGAACGGAATGTGAGTCTTCTGAAGAAGAAGAGGTGTCAGACCATAGCTATGGTAGCACCATTCGACATAGAGGCCCCATGAGACCTAACCGAGACTTCCTTGATCCTGCACATCAGCAATTGAAGCACATCAAGATCAAGCTCCCATCGTTCCTAGGCACTAATGAACTTGAAGTCTATCTTGACTAGGAAAGGAAGATGGAATCAAACTTCCTATGCCAAGGAACATGCAGCATCAACAAAGTCAAAATCGCTGTTTCGGAATTCAGTGGTTATGCTTTGTTATTGTGGGAACAATTGGGAGTCATTAGATCAAGATCTCAAGAGCCTCCCATAACTACTTGGGACGAGCTAATGGTTCAGATGAGGCGGAAATTTGTTCCAGCTTATTACCATCGTGAGATATTGAGCAAGCTTCAAAAGCTAGTTCAAGGAACAAGAACTGTTCGAGATTATTTTCAGGAGCTTGAGACTTTGCCAATCCGAGCTTATCTAAGTGAAGGTGAAGGCATGTTTATGTCTCGGTTTACCGAGATATCCAAGACAAGTTAGAGCTTCAGAGTTATCAAGATATCGAATAGTTGGTTCACAAGGCTGAACTAATTGAAGCTCAGAACAAAAGGCGGTTTATCAAGCCAAGCTTTACACCACCAGCCTCAAAACCGAAGGATTTCTCTACCACTAGACCTAGTTTCAACCCGAAACCAACTCAAGCTAGAGAAGAGAACAAAAACGCCAAGGTAAAACCGAGAACTGGAACTAATCTAAGTCAAACTTGGTGTTTCAGGTGTCAAGGCATGGGACATTACTCTAGAGATTGTCCCAACAAGAAGGTATTCCTTCTCAAAGATGATGGAGAGATAGTTCCTCAAGAGGAATCAGATATTGGATTCGAAACTAAAGAAGAAGAAGAAGCACCTGCGGCTGTGGGTGAATTACTGGTTACAAGACAAACTCTAAGTGTGAAAAATCAGTTTGAAGAAGCATGTCAAAGAGAGAATTTATTCCACACTCGATGTTTCATACAATCCAAAGTCTGCTTTTTGATCATTGATGGTGGGAAGTTGTACTAATGCAGCAAGTGAAGTCATGGTTCAGAAGCTCAACCAGAAAACTATTCCTCATCCACATCCATATAAGCTACAATGTCTTAATGATGGAGGAGCTCTGACCGTAACTCACCAGGTGCTAATAAACTTTTCGATTGGGAAATATGAAGATGAAGAGCTATATGATGTGTTGCCTATGGGGTCAAGTCATGTTCTTCTAGGAAGACCTTGGCAATCAGATCGGAAAGTCATACATGACGGGTTCACTAACAAGCACAGTTTCGAGTTCAAGGGAAGAAGAATCATGCTGGTTCCACTCACTCCTACCAAAATTTATCAAGATCATATGCAAGTCAAGCAAAAAGAAAAGGAGAACATTTCGACCAGCCTCTACTTAAATCACAATGAGTTTTCTAAACTTTATGATTTTGAACTTATATGTTTTCTATTCATCTGTAAAGATGTTATTGAGATCACTAACCCAACACAGGAGTTACCTAGTGGAATGAATGAGTTATTGTAGGAATACAGTGATGTTTTTCCTGAAAAAATTCTGCAGGGTCTTCCTCCTATACGTGGGATAGAGCATTAGATCGATCTAGTTCCCGGTTCAGCTCTACCAAACCGACCAACATATCGCACCAATCTAACCGAGACCAAAGAGCTTCAAAAGCAAGTAAAAGATCTCCTTAGCAAAGGACAGATCCGCGAGTCTCTAAGTCCATGTGTTGTCCCGGTTTTGCTTGTACCAAAGAAAGATGGAACCTGGCGAATGTGTGTAGATTGTCGTGCTATCAACAACATAATGGTAAAGTACCGATATCCAATCCCGAGATTGGATGACACGTTAGACGAGCTGAGTGGATCTAGAATCTTCACCAAAATTGATCTGAAGAGTGGTTATCACCAGATAAGGATGAAAGAAGGTGATGAATGGAAGACGGCGTTCAAGACTAAACAAAGGACTTTACGAATGGCTGGTAATGCCATTCGGTCTCACAACTCCAATTACATTCATGCGCCACATGAATCACGTCCTTAGGAGATTCATCGGAGTATATGTGGTGGTATACTTCGATGATATCCTCATCTATAGCAAGGGTTTGCAGGAACACTTAACTCATATCAAATATGTTTTGGATGTTTTAAGATCTGAACGTTTATTTGCGAATCGAGCCAAGTGCTCATTTTGTACTAATGAAATTTTCTTTTTAGGCTTTGTTGTTAGTGCATAAGGAGTTAAAGTAGATGATGAAAAGATTAAGGCAATCCAAGATTGGCCTAGTCCAACCAATGTCAGCGAAGTCCGAAGCTTCCACGGGTTGGCTGGTTTTTACCAAAGATTCATGCATCACTTTAGTACTGTTGCAGCCCTCTTACAGAGATCATCAAGAAAGACGTTGGTTTTAAATGGGAGGAACCGCAAGAACTAGCCTTTCAGACTTTAAAAGAGAAGTTTATCAATTCAACTGTTTTAATATTGCCTGATTTTATGAAAACTTATGAGATTGAGTGTGATGCTTCTGGTGTAGGAATAGGTGCTGTTCTAACTCAGGATAAGAAGCCTGTGGCGTTTTTCAGTGAGAAGTTGGGAGGTTCAACGCTGAACTACCCAACCTACGACAAAGAGCTCTATACTCTTGTTAGATCTCTACAAGTGTGGCAGCACTATCTTTGGCCGAAAAAGTTCGTGATCCACACAGACCATGAATCGCTGAAACACCTCAAAGGTTAGTAGAAGATGAACAAAATACATGGCCTCTGGATCGAATTCATTGAGACATTCCCTTACGTCATAAAATACAAGAAAGGTAAGGACAATGTAGTTGTAGATGCATTGTCCCAGAGGTACACTGTTCTATCTACTTTGACGTCTAGGATATTAGGATTCGAACATGTTCAAGAATTATATGAGGCTGATCTAGACTTTAAAGATGTATATGTCAAATGCTCTAAATTTCCTTTTGAGAAGTTTTACAGGCAATCAGGTTATCTCTACAATCGATTGTGCATTCCCCAAGGGTCAATCCGAGAGTTATTAGTGAGAGAAGCTCACGCTGGAGGACTTGCTGGTCACTTCGGAGTAACCAAAACACTCCTCGGACTATAATCAAAGTTCTATTGGCCGAACATGAAGAAGAATGTTGAGAGGATTTGCGCAAGCTGTGCAACATGCAAGCTAGCCAAGAGCAAATTGCAACCTATCGGGTTATATACTCCTCTCCCTATCCCTTCTCAACCTTGGACTGATATATTAATGGATTTTGTGATTGGATTGCCTCGGACCAGAAATGGTCGAGATTCGGTATGTGTTGTTGTTGACAGGTTCAATAAGATGGCACATTTCATAGCTAGTCATAAGAATGATGATGCTGTGGGTGTAGCTAATCTATTCTTCAGGGAAGTTGTAAGGCTGCATGGAATGCCTCAGACAATAATTTCAGACCGTGACAGTAATTTGGAGGAATCATTTTGTCTTTGGTTGAGAGTTTGATATAGTTTGATGGAAAAGAGTGAGATTTGTGATAGAGATAGAGAGTGGGAGAGAGGAGAAGAGAACTTATAGAGAGAGAATCTATTTTTCGAGTTTTTTTAGAGCCCGCCAAAAAATTTAAATGTTTTCGCCACTCTTTCAATTTTTTAAGGATAGCCCCCCTAAAATTGGAGATGAAAACCTATCTTGTTTCTAAATTCGAAAAACAGAGAAAACTAGGATAATTTGGAAAACTGGAAAAACTGGGAAAACTAGGATAATTCCAAATTCTAAAATACAACTTAGCTTCAAATTTAACACATCATAAGTCTTAATACAGAAAATCATAGACAAACAACATATCAATCACGGGGAATACGCATCTTGAGCTAAGCAATCTCTGCACGGATTTCGTCCAATTCTCTCCTTAAGCGGCGAACCTCATCCTCAATTCTACAAACCCATGGTTGAGGGAAGTGGAAACCGTCATCCTTGAAATCTTTGCAAGTCCAGTACTTTCGGCCTGGCATGAAATCATGATCTTTTGGATTAGTAGAAACCTCTTTGACGATTCCTTCTCCACAAGGGCACTCATCTGGAATCATGAAGTGAGCATCTGCGATGAACTCAATCATGTCGTACTGTTCCTTCATCTTCTTCTTTTCCCTTCTTTCTTGTTTCTTGATCCATGGATCCATTTTCTGTTGAGAGAGAATGAGTGAGAGAGATAGAGAGAGAATGATGAGAGAGAGATGGAGAGAGGTGATATGATATAGAGATGGTTTTAGATCTTTTAAAAATCCCGCCTAAAATTTGAAGTGTTTCAAACCAAAATAATTTGAAATTTTCATGCCAAAACATTTAACTTAGCCCGCTAAAAATTTAAGTAGTTATCTCTAATATAGTAG
>OVBE01003733.1:222-25983 GCA_900406425.1 Iberis pinnata
GATTGGTCGGTCTGGAGCTAGATTGATCGGTCTGGGTGGTCCGGGTCGGTCTGGACCGATCGGTCCAGCCTTGGACAGATCGGTCTGAGTTTTTTTATTTTTCCAGGGACTTTGGACCGATCGGTCTGGCTTGCACCTGCTTCATCTGCAAGGCAGCTTGACCAGTCTTCAGTAAAATAGCCATAACTTTTGATTGCACCGATGGATTGACTTCAAACCACTAGGAAATGAAAGCTAACTCACGTGGTTATCTTGTGTAAAAATTTCAGCTTCATCCATCGGTGGAAACATCTTCAAACGTTGGAAATAGTCAGACCTTTCTGTCGGATTCTGCACCTGAATATGCCAATTTGCACCCAAACGTCCCGAACACCTAGAAACTTGTAAAAAAACCAGTTTTGCAGAGAAAATCTCGGATAACGTTGAATAGAAAGCATAAATGCTTACTATAAAGCATTAAAACCGAGTAATATCACCCGGTACAGCCCAGCATAGTGTACCGGTTGCAAGCACCCAATACTCAAGAAGGAGAATCATACCGACAATGCGTACCGGTTGCTGAGGTGGAAGAAGTCAACATTGAACATTGACCAAGATTTTTTAACCATTTTGTATAATGGGTTAACCCACATGTCTTTGAGTTAGCACAAGGAACTTTAAGACTAGTATATATATATATTTTAGACCTAGTTTTTAGAACATCTTTCATCCCTCATTTGAACTTTGTTTCCTCTTTTTTGCAACTTTGAATCTTTGTCTAAATTTAGTTTTATCTTGTTTATTTGTTGTTTACTCTTGTTTAAGATCATGGCTAAACATATTTCCTTCATGAGATTTAATGTTTTAGCTATGATTAGTGAGTAGTTCTCTTTTAAGTTGATGGGTTAGATAGATTAAGATGATTTAGGTGTTGGAGTATGATGCTTAGGACCTAGACTTCTTAAATATTTATTCATTTAATGTTTTTAATGCTAGATGTGTCTTAACCATTCATTTTTAGATCATAGGTAATTTCATGTCCGAAAGGTGCTTGTGAAAATACTTGAACCAATTATTTGAATGCTAAATGATGCCTAACTAATATAGTGTATTAGTTAGTTTAGTGGTTGAATAGATTAGATCTTATTGCTTCTTGTTTATGTGACTAGCCAATACATTGTGTTAGTTGCATAATTATGAAAGAGATTAGGGTCATGAAAGTGAATTAGCATTTATTTGGGAAGCTTAGACCATGGATTAGCAATTATTGTTTGTATTGAGCATCATAGCCCTATACTTAGTCACCCGAGTTAATTACCTAAATCCATTGACTTATCCTTTTACCTTGATTTAACCTTAATCGTTTGTTGACTTTTCCATTTTGTTAACTTTTATTGACCTTTTATTTTAAATGTTTAAATGTTACAAACTAACAACTCTTATTAGCTTAACCCAGATATGATTTTCGTAAGTTCTAATGTGTTAAAAATCCGTGATTTGGAATGGTATTTTAAACATTGCATCGACAACTAAGTAGTCTTATGATTCTTGATAGTTAGGATCCGCAAAAATCTTACTTATCAATAACATATTCCATATGTGACATAGACGATCATCGGATGACAATTATTCACAAAAGAAAATTTAGATTGCTCTCGTTTCACATTTATTGTGCATTAATATCATATTCTCACCAATAAACCACATAATTAAAAGTAATTTTGTTTCATTTAGTATTAATTCGAATCATTCCTAACCACGCCAAAAAGCTTGCTTTGAAATCTATATCCCCTCCATATGTGGGGATATTTTCTATTTCTCAATAAATAATTTAAATTTCTTTTTTATCATCAGTTACACTAAACTCAACTAAGGAGAATCAAACCTAATGCTTAAAACACACTAATGGGGCTAACGCCACCTCTACACCTGCTATTTAAAATTCTCTTGAGTGTCTAGGACTCATTTCTTTTTCTTATAAAATAACTCATTTTGTAAATAAAGGTTTGACAGATGAGTCAATGTACTGATTCAAATGAATATGGATAAGGCATGTTCACCAAACTCTCTTAATATGATTAAAGTACGAAGGAATAGTTAGCTTCCAATCCAAGCTATACAACTATAAACAACAACTAAATTAGCAAGTTGGGAGCTCTTAACCAATCTTTGAAGTTTTGTTCTTCTTAGCGATTGATAACCTCTTACCTTCTTCTTCACTTTTTGTACCTCGCAAGTTGTACGAGGTTTTTAATTACTTCAAGTCATTACCAAAACTAAGAACTATGGTGGCTCTAATGTTTTAGAGTTACGAAAATATACTTGATCTAAATATAATTTACTTATATAAAAAATATCACGTTACAGGATATTTTACTTTTGATCAATCCTTGAGATAGTGTAGTAGCTTAGAAATGTTGATAGTTTTTTTTTTTTTTTGGATTTTGTTGATACTTTTGTAAGACTGCAATAAAGTGTTGGTAATTGACTCCTACTCCTTTGCTCCGAAGTTAGAGCATGTTGTCAAGACATCTTTAGTTTAGTGGCAATGCCCTAGAAATTGGTTCTTTAAGTAAAAAAAAAAAGTTAGAGCATGTTAAATTAGATTATGTTATGAAGTCTATATTTTCTCTTTTGAAATCTACACTATTAAAGAGAAGTACATTTCTAGAAAAAGTCTTATATAAGATGATATTTACAATGAGTGCCATTGGGTTAAAAATTAAATAAGAACAAACAAAAAAAATTAGAAAGGATAAAAGGAGAAAAACTTTGTGATTTTGCTTTGATGTCTTGAATTCGATTCCTCCTAATCACTTGATTAAGCCGACAATTAAAGAAATCCTAATTAAAAACACTCGGATCTTTATTAAATAGGGTTTGACCCGATTTTTTTTATAAAAATTATGTATCTTGTCTTCAGTTCGAATCTCTTTTATAGCAATTTGTGTTTTTGTAAATTTTCGGTTACATTAAAGGATATTTACATATTTGTTAGGTAATTTAGATATTATTGTTAGCTTTGTTTAGAAACCATCAATTAATTATATGTTATATGCGAAAAAAGAATATTAGTAGAATATTTGAAAGATATGTTTTTTCCAAAATATTTCTAATTTTCAATAAAATCGTTTATTCTAAATAAAATCTAAAATTCTAAAATAAAATCTTTCCTTATCTTTAAATTCAGTTACCTAAATATCTAAAATTCTTATCCAATTATATTTAATATTCTCATTTTTAAAGAAGATTTTGTTAAGAATAAAGATTTCGTTAGAAAAACTAGGATCCCACATCGAAAATTGAATGAAGTCACCTCCATTTCCAGTTCCTATATATATGAGTTTTAGGATTACTTTCAATCTCACACCAATTTTGGTGCAATAAGTGCAGGAAACCGATTTACCCGAGATCCAAACACAAATAATATTCAGTTAAATTTGATTTCAAAATCGAATTTATAAACTGAATGTGGTAAATATTATTTTCCTTAAAAGTTTAAGTGTCTCATTTAATCAGCATCTAAATAATCAAAAATATATTCGGTTTAATTTGTTTTTAATAAAAACGAATTAAAAGTTGAAAGTGATAAATATTATTTTGGTTTCATGAAAGTGATCCAATATTTTATTTAATTCGGGTTAGTTCATGAAAGTGCTAAAAATTATTTAAATACTTATTATATCAATTCAAACATTGATATAAACATCTTACATAATACGTTAAAAAAATCAATAAAAACATTTTTATTTCGTAATATATTCACAGATTTATATTAGTGAGATATAATTAAAATAAAACTTACAAGAAATAAAATATTAAAAAATGGTAGTTAACTTATTTGTAGCTAAGTATGAAAACTTAAATAAGACAACTGATTTTAAAATAATATCTTTTGTATTTTTTGTATTTTCCAAAATATTCACGGGTTTGTATGAATCAGATATAACTAAAATAAAAAATTTAGGCACATGTATATTCATATTTTATGAATTAAATATATTTGACTACATTTAATTAATGGATTTGTTAGATATTATAATTAAGGAATCTATTTGATAATTTAATTAAGGAGACAAATAATATTCTCGTAATTTTAAAATTTTTGCAAATATTAATTCAAATCTTATATGTCCTATTTTAAAAATATATATTTGAGATATATTTTTAAAAAACGTTTCCTTTCTAATACACAAATTTATTTAAATATAAAATATTTCCTTATCTTTAAATTCGGTTACATAAATATCTAAAATTTTAATTCAATTACATTTACTAATTAATATTCTAATTTTTAAGAAGATTTTGTTAGACTAAAGATTTTGTTAGAAAAACTAGGATCCCAAATCGAAAATTGAATGAAGTCATCTCCTTTTCCATCTCCTATATATATGAGTTGTAAGATTAGTTTCAATCTCACACCAATTTTGGTACATTAAGTGTAGGAAATCGATTTAATCGAGATTAAAACATAAATAATATTCAGTTAAGTTCAATTTTATTGAAAATCGAATTTATAAACTGGACGTGGTAAATATTATTTTCCTTAATAGTTTAAGTGTCTAATTTAATCAGCATCTAAATAGTAAAAAATATATTCGGTTTAATTTATTTTTAATAAAAATGAATTAAAAGCTGAAAGTGATAAATATTATTTTGGTTTCATGAAAGTTATCAATATTTTATTTAATTCGGGTTCGTTCATGAAAGTGCTAAACATTATTTAAATATTTATTATATCAGTTTAAACAATTATATAAACATCTTAAATAATATATAAAAAATTCAATAAAATATTTTTATTTCATAATAAGTTCACGGGTTTGTATTAATCGGATAAAACTAAAATAAAAAATAAAATAAATTAAATATTAAAAATGGTGGTTAGCTTAATTGTAACTAAATATGAAAACTTAAATAAGATAACTGATTTTACAATAATATTTTTGTATTTTTTCCAAATATTCACGGGTTTGTATCAATCATATATATCTAAAATGAAAATATAGGCACATATATATATACATATATATAATCGGGGCTTCTAGCTCTGGTGGTAAAGGGCTCACAGCTGTAAGTTCCGCCACCTGGGTTCGAATCCCCGCCACCGTCAATTAACATGGGGTGAATTTCGGCGCCCCTCCTGGATACCCTTGGCGACTGCGGACGCTTTGGGCCTAGTCGAAATCCTTCGGGGCTCCGGATACCAGGATCATCAAAAAAAAAAATATATATATACATATATATATATATATATTCAAGTTTCAGAATTTAAATATATTTGACTATCTAATTAATGGATCTCTTACATATTTTCAGATTATAAACAGCCAAATTTTCGGATTACACCAATTTATTTTAGAGAATAAATGTTTCCTTTCGAATACACAAATTTATTTTAAAATAAAATAATTCCTTATTATTAAATTCAATTACCTAACATATAAAAAATTCTAATTATATTACATTTAATATTTCATTTTTTTAAGAATATTTTATTGGAATAAAGATTTCTTTAGGAAAATAAAGATCCTACATCGAAAATTGATAGAAGTCTTCTTTTTTTCCAACTCCTATATATATTAGTTTAATGATTAGTTACAATCTCACACCAATTTTGGTGTTGTAAGTGCATGAACCCAATTTAGTCGACATCAATTTGTTTAGTATTATTGGGCTTATTGGCCTTTCACGAATCAATTTCTTTCGGTTTAATTCATCTGAACATTACGTTTGGAGTTATCGGGCTTTGACAAATCAAGTTTTGAAACTAAATGATTTTAATATTTTAGCATTTTAGTTAAAATTATTGTAAATTTTATTATTAATACATTTTAATCATATTATTATAAAACCAAATCGGTTGTATCAAAAATATGTATATATATAATAAATACAAATACAAAAACAAAATTTAATAAATTATATACTAGATATTTACAATTAAATACAAATATATTTTGATTAAACGAAATAAAATTAAAACTATATAGTTATAATATTTTATAAAATTTATTATTAAAAATCAAATTATATATGTTGGTGAAGAATCTTTATTAAAAAAACTATTATACCTTTAAAAATTTTAAATAAAAAAAATCTTTTTATTAAACATAAATTTGTCATCTTAATATCTCAAATTATACATTGAAAAATATTTATATTTACATTTACAAGATTATTAAAAAAGATTATATTTTCCTCGCGCGTACACATGGGTCACTAGCTAGTATTCATTAAATTTGATTAAAATTGGATCTCGTTTGTCTTAATCAACTAAAATTAAATATTAATTTGATAAACTAATTCTAATTTAAAGTTATTTTAGACCAATGATAGTTTAAAAAAAATTCACATGTTTCGAGGGTTTTTTTAGTATTTATCCAAAATAATTACACAAATCTTTTTTCAGAGCACAAGAAACGTATAAACCCAGAAAATTGAACACTTATATGTTTTTCATGTTTAAGACTTAAGAGGTTTAGAAAGAAACTTAAAAAAAAAAAAAAAAAAAATTTAAAANCTTGGTTGGCTTGCTGGTCCCGCCGTTTATTTTCTTGGAGTTCACTTGAATCATTTACCAAAGCAAACAGCACAGTATAATTTCATCTCTGTTCTGCGTCTATATAATGAAGAGATTCACTGTCTGCTGCTTCTCAACTCGGAATCGAAATCCAGACAAGGTTTGTCTTCTCCTTTACACAAAAAAAGGTCGAATCTTTGTGTGTTTTCATCAATTCTTTGCTAATTTGATCTGGGTCTGATTTTGTTCTCTAAGAAACTAAAAGAAAGCATGGAGATTTCAAGAAACGCCAATGTTGAGGTTTGATCCTTTTTTTTCCCCCTATTATGTTCCTTACTTTGTAACTAAGTCTTGTTCGTCTTTTTCACACAGTTTCTTCATTTCTAAGTTAAAATTTTGAACCATTAATTGATCTGATTTTAATAATTTTCTCGACCAACATGCAAAGCAGAACAACACCAACAACAACAACAACAATGTGGCTTCAATGAAAGCTTCTGATCGCATTCGCACCAATGTAATCGTAAATGATGACTTCTCTTTGGGTATGCTTTCGTGGAATCCGAATTGCTGCGAGGCCTTTGTTGTGACCGCCGAGTCTAGTTTCTCTCACGTAGTTGTCGCAAACCGGAAAGAAACTTGGCAAGGATTAGAGCAAGACATCACAAGCAGAGTCAAACCATGTTGTCCTTATAAAGTTAATGCAATTGTTTCTGTCTCTGGTCCTCTTCAGAGTTTGGTAGAGGTTAAAGCCACTCTGAAGCTCGAAAACACACAATTGCCAACAAACTATCAGTTGATTGCAAAGTAAGAACCTTTTTTGAGTATAAATATATTTTTGTAACGTTTATAAAAGAAGAAAATTTGGTTGTGAATTTGTAGAACATGTGTGTTCAAAGAGAAATGGGTGAAACTAGAAGGCATGTTCTTATTACCAAGTTTACCAGAAAGAGTTGTTTTCTATTTGGAAGGACCACCACCAGGGATTGATCTCCTCATACAATCTGTTACCATCCACCCCGAGGTATCGGCCAGTTTTGAGATTTTAAAATACTTTAAAGGCTGCAATTTACAATGAAAAATTGGTCAAATTTGTTCTACTTGGACTCGGCTCTAATCTCATCAATCATTATTCCAAAAAATTCAATTACCTTTGTTTAAGTAAGTGTTTAAGAAAGGTGTCATTTTGTTTAAAGCTGGAACAAGAACGTGTTACTGCAGAAGATGAGAGTATTGTAGTGAACCCAAACTTTGAAGATGGCCTAAATAACTGGTCTGGAAGAAGTTGCAAAGTTGTGTTACATGATTCCATGGCTGACGGAAAGATTTTACCAGAATCCGGAAAGGCTTTTGCTTGTGCTACAGAACGCACGCAGTACTGGAACGGTATTCAGCAAGAAATCACAGGGAAAGTTCAGCGGAAACGCGTCTATGAGGCAACTGCAGTTGTTCGTATATACGGAAACAATGTGACAAATGCTACTGTA
This sequence comes from Iberis pinnata, assembly GCA_900406425.1. Taxonomy (NCBI): domain Eukaryota; kingdom Viridiplantae; phylum Streptophyta; class Magnoliopsida; order Brassicales; family Brassicaceae; genus Iberis; species Iberis pinnata. Next base: position 8,212 of record OVBE01003733.1, read on the forward strand.
CAAGCTACTCTATGGGTCCAGAATCCAAATCAACGAGATCAATACATTGGCATTGCCAAGTTAGTTTTTTTCTATGTTACATTCTATTTCTATGTGATCAAGAACACCATTGTAAATCTTTACTTTTTATTGAATTAAAGGGTACAGGCAACAGACAAAGAGTGGATACACTTTAAAGGGAAGTTCCTCCTCAATGGTTCTGCATCGCGAGTAGTCATTTACCTAGAAGGTCCGCCTCCAGGAACAGATATTCTGCTGGATAGCTTAACTGTAAAACACGCTGAGAAAATCCCTCCTTCACCGCTCCCACCTATTGAGGTTCCATTTCATTTTTTTTACTATAACAATCAATTCTCCATAGACTTGTGATTGTTTTATGAGGGATAATAAAATCCCACATCAGAAAATTTAAGAACAATTTAACATGTATGAGTTGTGAATTTTGTAGAATCCTGCATTTGGGGTAAACATAATCACAAATAGCCAGTTGACTGATGAAACGACCAATGGCTGGTTTTCACTAGGGAACTGCACGCTAAGCGTTGCAAAAGGCTCACCTAGAATCCTTCCTCCAATGGCAAGGGATTCGCTTGGACCGCATGTGCCTCTAAGTGGCCGTTATATACTCGTGACTAACCGAACACAGACTTGGATGGGTCCAGCTCAATTGATCACTGAGAAACTTAAGTTGTTCTTGACATACCAAATATCAGTTTGGGTTAAAGTCGGTTCTGGCTTTAATAGTCCGCAAAATGTTAATGTTGCACTTGGTATCGATAGCCAATGGGTAAATGGAGGACAAGTCGAAATCAACGATGATAAATGGCATGAAATTGGAGGTTCTTTCCGAATCGAGACACAACCATCTAAGGCTTTGGTTTATATTCAAGGGCCTTCTTCTGGAGTTGATCTCATGGTTGCTGGTTTGCAAATTTTCCCAGTCGATCGACTAGCAAGAATCAAACATTTGAGAAGACAGTGTGACAAGATCCGTAAGCGTGATGTTATCATCAAATTTACGGGTGTTGATTCTAGCAAATTGTCTGGAGCTAAAGTTAAAGTTCGACAGACAAGGAACAGCTTCCCGGTGGGAACTTGCATAAGCAGAACAAATATAGATAACGAAGATTTCGTCGATTTCTTTTTGAAAAACTTCAATTGGGCAGTGTTTGGTAACGAATTGAAATGGTACTGGACAGAACCAGAACAAGGGAAGCTTAATTACCAAGACGCAGATGATATGATCGACTTGTGTAGTAACAACGACATAGAAATCAGAGGACATTGTATATTCTGGGAAGTCCAAGCAACTGTTCAGCAGTGGATTCAAAACATGAACCAAACCGACTTAAACAATGCAGTCCAAAACCGGTTAACCAACCTCTTAAGCCGTTACAAAGGAAAATTCAAACATTACGACGTGAACAATGAAATGCTACATGGATCATTCTACCAAGATAAGCTGGGCAAAGACATAAGAGTCAAAATGTTCAAGGTCGCAAACCAATTAGACCCATCTGCGACATTGTTCGTGAACGATTACCACATAGAAGATGGGTGTGACCCAAAATCCTGCCCTGAAAAGTACATCGAACACATTCTTGACTTACAAGAAAAGGGTGCACCTGTAGGAGGAATCGGGATTCAGGGACATATCGATAATCCCGTGGGTCCAGTCGTATGTTCAGCTCTAGACAAACTAGGAATCCTCGGTTTACCGGTCTGGTTCACGGAATTGGATGTTTCGTCGATAAATGAGCACATAAGAGCTGATGATTTGGAAGTAATGATGTGGGAAGCTTTTGGTCATGCCGCGGTTGAAGGAATAATGTTATGGGGATTTTGGGAGTTGTTTATGAGCAGAGACAACTCTCATTTGGTGAATGCAGAGGGAGATGTTAATGAAGCTGGTCAAAGGTTTTTGGCTGTAAAGAAAGAATGGCTCTCTCATGCTAATGGACATATTGATCAGAACGGTGCGTTTCCTTTTAGAGGGTATAGTGGTAATTATGCTGTTGAAGTGGTCACTACTTCGTCTAAGATGGTTCTTCAAACATTTGTTGTTGAAAAGGGGGATTCAGCTCAGGTCATTAATGTGGATCTTCAAGGTTTGTAATCCTTATGTGTGATTATTTGTGTCTTTTTATCCAAATTTCAAATATTGTAAAGCTTTGGTGTTTGTATAATATTTTTTTAATAAAACGCTGCCTTCTTTTTTTTTGAACTTAAGGAATTAAAATCATATAAAAATCATACATCTTTCACTTGTTATTAAATAAGAATTACAGACAAAATCAAACAAAGCATCCTCTGTTTTACACAGAAGAACATGACATGAAGAAATCAAAGAAAGCTCATTGATTGATCATGTTGAAGCAAGCCAGTATCTTTAAATTTCTCCTCCACTAAACCATCAATACAAGCAGCCATCTCTGGAGTCAGATAATTGGCCCAATCTCCAACTTTACCTTTCCTAAAATACGCACTATTCGCATAAAGAGCAGGACGATCTTGTCTCTCTTTATCTCCTCTATTAGCTTCAAGATTCTTCAAAGTTTCAAAGCTACAAAGCTTCACAACTTTGTCAGCAACTCCTTTCTCTTCTTCTTCTACTGTAAATCCATAACCCATAAACTCCGCTAATCTCTTCACAAACGGTAAAGGATTAGCTCTCATTGTCTCATACTTAAGAAACAGAATCCGATCTGAATTCTCTTGATAAGCTTTCCAATAACCTAAAACATGATCTAGATAAGGACCATAAATAGATAAACCTTTACAAAACATGTCAAAAGACTCTTCAAGACTAGCTAATTGACCCTCTTGACACTTCTCGTTATGAAGAAAAAACCACATTGAGATGAAAGTATCTTTTGGGTCTCTCCATATGTAAACCATTTTGCAACCCGATTCAACAATCGAATCGGGTAATGACCCGTTTGGTATATGGGTAGAGAAAAGTGGGTTCTTTCGATCTTGAAGAACATCGACGGATGGGTAAAACGCGAAATCGATCTCAACGTAAGGTACGAACTCGTGAGGGTTTCGTTTTAGGAGTGGGTTTGTTGTATCGTCGAATCGAGATCGGTTCAAGATGGCGTAAGTTAGGGCTTTGAGCCAAGTGGTGCCGGTTTTAGGGTAACTGCAGACGAGGAAATCAGAGGGTCGTGCTTGAAAATGATCCTTGGCATGAAGAAGACCTTCGAGGACTTTTTCTTGCCACCAATGTCCACCGTATTGAGTTCGGATCTCGTTTGGTCTCCAGCTTTTGCTCTTTGGAAGATCAGCGATGAAATCTTTGTACTTCTTTTGGGTTTTCTCGAATTCGGTGAGTTCAACTATTGATCCGTTTTGGGTCGTGTTTGATTTCATTGGGGGTGACCTCGAATGATGGATCTCATTTAGAGATAATATAACGTTGCTTTCTTTGATGGATCTCCGAGTTGTTTTATTGTGGTCATTTTTTTATACAAGACTAAAGTTTTTTTTTTCTTTTTTTTTGAAGTAACTAATAAGTTTAGAGACTTTGTATTTCAAATGCCTATGTATGAAATGAAAACTTTTTTCTTTCTGTTATGCCATTAGTTCTTTTTTTTTTTTAACGACAAATACTTTATTTATTAAAGGTCATTGTTCACATACATTGATAATACCCATGGGCAAACATTGTTAATCGACAAGTAAATAGAATATTCTATTGCCGACTTAGCTAAGTAATCAGCACAAATATCTTGTTGTCGAGGTCTAAATTGGACTTTTGTGTTTTCGAACTGACGATTCCAATATTCCCAACTGTGTAAGTAGTTTTCCAACCGCATATACCCACGAGGCTTAGTAATGGCTTGTATGATTGTTGAATTGTCTCCTTCAAAAATCACCTTAGTATAACCCATATGCTGAACACACTGAGCCGCCCATAAAAGCGCAGTAAGCTCTGCCTCTTCAACCGTGTTCCGACCAGCATAGCATGTTTGACCACAATGTAAAAATTGTCCTTGAGCATCCCGAAGTATCCACCCAACTCCGGAAGACTGATTTTCTATTCGGTGAGCTGCATCAAAATTACACTTAACCCAAGATGGACTTGGAGGTCCCCATTTTGAGTTACGGGGCATACTTGTTGTAACCGAAAGTGCATCTTCACTGTTTATCTTTGTCGCTCTAAACCATTCTTGTATATCCCGTCTGACTCGACTTAAAAGATCCGGTGTATCGAGAACATAATGCTGATGAATGAGTGTATTTCGTGCTTTCCACAAAGGCCTGGATACCCACATTGGGGTTGTGGAGATCCTGATTTTCCAAGCTAATTAACTAGCTTCACAAGGAACGAAGTAGTAGAGTCTGTCATATATGGCATTTGTAGTCCAGAAAACCGCCATAACCCTTTAGCATAAAGGCAGGAAAACAATAAATGATCGTTACTCTCATTGTTTAGACACCCGCGAGGATATTGATCTTGTTGAATAATGTGCCGTTTGTGTGACATTTTAAGCACTAGCCTGAAGTTCGGATATGAAAAATCAAGATAAAAATAGTTCGAATATTAAATGACTATTTTGACATAAAGAAAAAAAGAAGAACAAAGATAAATGGCAAAACAAACAAAGTTGACGAGCACGTGGTGGACTGGTGGCCTTGGCCCTAGTTGTCACCTGACATCCTTGGTTCGATTCCTTTTAGTGGATTATTATATATGGAAAAATTTGTAATTGTTGAAAAAAAAGAAGAGAAAGAAACAAAGTTCTACATATTAGTGAACTTTCTTTTATCATCTCTTCTCCTCTATCCTAAATGTCTATGTCCATCTATGCAATCATTGTCGTTGGCGATTGGCTCTTTGTCGGTGTCGGCCGGTTGTGTAAACATCTTCTCCTTTTATTACTTATTTGAGATAATATAGTTAGTTCAGTCAGAATCTTGGCTACCCATTTATTCGTATATTTTTTGGAATCTCCTATTCTATCCATGGTGTTATTGTAGTCAGAATAACACCCTCAACCTTTGCCGGTCCTTGGTGGTGGTTCGCAGTTGATGGTAGCGTCGACTCAGATCTCCTGTTGTGGTTGCACCTCAACGTATTTCACTTTGGACGATGCAGTCAGTTTCCAAGGGGGTTCACCGATTTGGTGGCTTCCGAATATCGTTGGATGGTTGGTAATGGTAAAAATTTCTTCTGCCTCTTTGATTGGTACTGATGATGGTGATGTTGGGTTGGAGCTTGCGAATAGGCCACATAGTCAATTTCTTTTCCATATGTTCCCTAATTACTTTTTAATATTACTTTGTGTATTATTTGTAATATTTTTTTTTTTATCTACATATCATCAATTATCTTGTATTAGTTTTATTGAACACTTTCAGTATAGGGATTACATTTAAAAGTAACACCCCTTAAGGTTACAAATATATGTTATTTAATCATTAATTTTAAATCAACTCTTTTTAATTTTTAGGATTCAGTTCAAAAGATCTTTTATATCTCTACAATTTATTTTGAATTTTGAATCCATATATTTGTTAATAGAAATCCACCATAAGTCATTTCAAATCAATTAAAATACAAAGATTTTAAAATTCTTTTATGGTTCGAATAACAGTGGATTTTAAAATCCTTCATCGAATAACACTAGATTTTAAATTAATGAATGGATTTCAAATAATAGAACGAGTAACACTAGATTTTAAAATATAAACTAAAATCAACTATTGAATAACAATAGATTATAAATTAAATGAAGTTGATTTAAAATCAATGATTGAATAAGATTTACGTCCGCCAATTAACTATGATTTGATTTTACTCTAACACAATGGAACGTAAGGGGCTATTACCTATCAAGATGGTTTAACTATACAAGACGTTGTACTCCCAATGTGGGATATGTTCTACTCCCATTAAGAATTTTGTTTCACCTTTATTTTGATATCATTCTACCTTTATGAATGTCTTCGTTTCCCCTTGTGGTTGTTAGTTCTTCATAAAACTTTGGTTGTTGCCTAAAAAAGAAAATGGTAAAACAAACGTTAAACCTTAAACGTGCATTAGGCAAAAGAAAATGTCTCTTCAAAATTAAATTGTATTTCTTCGAATAAACCACATAAAACTATTGTTTTGTATTTGACTACAAATTGTAGATAAAAATTTGAATATGAATACCAAAGCTGATAGTCACATAAAAAAGTTAATCTTGTACATTATTTGCAAGATTAGTAACTAAGAAGAAACAATATTGAAAATGCTTTTCGTCCATCAAACGTTACTCGCAGAAAAGTATGAAAACAAAACTAAAATCGACAGCTAACAGAATAACATCTAACAAAACCATTTCTTAGATGGTAAAACTCAGCCTCATGAAGCAGCTTGGTCTACACTCTCGGTGATCCTTAGCTTCGGAATGAGAGATAGCCAAGATATCAGTGTACTCTTGGTATGGCGATGTTACGAATCTTGTCTCTATCCAAAACTCTGGCGTAAGAAACACATATGTCTTCTGAAGGCAATCAAACATAGCATGTGCAGTCACACCAACAACATCAATGAAATTTCAACTAAGTAATTTGAGTAAAAACAGAGAGTTTTGAGAGAGAAGAATCAGAAACTGTTTTTATTGATTCATACTTCTTACAAAATTAATACAACCTTGATTCAACTTAAATAGACAGAAATTGAGATTACTAAGGTTGCCCTAATCCATTTGTCAAGTTTCTATTGCTCAGTCAAAACTTGATATTTGTTGTGAAGATTGATTGCACAGCTGTCTTTGCTTTTTTCTTTTGGAGCCGTTGGAATGGCTCTGCAAATTTGTTGCTCTGCAACTTTTCTAATATGTGTTTTTGTCTCTTTGCAGGAGCTTGAAGAAGACATAGAATGAAGGCTGGGCTTGGGCTTCTGGAGCTGAATTTGCTTCTGCAACTTGGGCCTGATTGAATCTGGAGCAGGCTCGAGAAGAGAAGACTCTTTCTCAGGTAGTGTCTTCAAGTTGTCTCTTACACTCCCCTTCAAACGCGGAGTCAGAGAAGCTTCGAGGTTATCTACTCCAAGTTTGTATCTGAGTGAAGAAAAAGGTGTGAATGCAAGAGATTTAGTGAATATGTCTGCGATCTGAAGCTGATTTGGAATGTGAGTGACGATCAAAGCACCAAGAGCTACTCGTTCACGAACGTAGTGAAAATCCATGTCGAAGTGTTTGCTTCGTTTGTGAAGTGCCGGATTCGCAGTGAGATATATAGAAGACTGGTTATCACAGTAGAGCTCCGGAATCCGTGATTGAGGTATGCCTAACTCCTTCATTAGATAATTGAGCCAAGTTATTTATGAAGCAATTTCTGACAATGTTCTGTATTCTGCTTCTGTTGAGCTTTTGGATACAGTGGAGTGCTTCTTGGAAGACCAAGAGATTATATTGGTGCCAAGAAATGTGCAAAAACCCCCTGTGGATCTCCTGGTTTGATGACAACCAGCCAAATCCGAGCCACTGTAGGCTCTTAAGGTAAAATCTGATTCCTTATAGAATGAAATTCCCATTGCAATAGTCCCCTTTAGGTAGTGTAGAATCCGTTTGAGTAATGTGAAATCAGAAACTGAAGGAGCATGCATCTTTTGGCAGACGAAATTAACTGAAAACTGTATATCTGGTCGTGTCAGTGTAAGATACTGCAGCTTGCCAACTAGACAACAAAAATAGGTGGGATCTGGAAAGGGATCAGACTGTGCTTGGACCTTATGAAGCTGAGGAGGTAGAGGAGTATCAATAGGTGCACAGTCTTGCATTCCAGCAACAACCAATAAGTCTTCAATGTACTTTTGCTGTGAAAGAAATAATCCCTTAGAATGAAAAACAGCCTGAATGCCTAGGAAATAATGAAGTTGTCCCATGTCTTTCATCCTGAATTCCTTGTTCATTTCATCTAATAGGCTTGAAATCAAAATAGAATTGTTGCCTGTTAGGATCATATCGTCCAATAGAGCAATAGCATAATCACATTAGAATTATTGTTGTAGATAAAAAGAGAAGGATCTCTCTTGCTGCAAACAAATCCATATTCTAATAGATAAGTACTGAATCTGTCAAACCATGCTCTAGGTGCCTGCTTAAGGCCATAGAGTGATTTGTGTAGCTTGCAAACATGAGTAGGTTTAGCTTTATCAACAAAGCTTGTAGGTTGCTTCATAAAAACTGTTTCTGTCAAATTCCCATGAAGGAAAACATTTTTGACATCTAACTGTTTTATTTCCCAATGCATAACTGTAGCAGTATGTAAAACTAACCTGACTGTAGCTGTTCTAACTACTGGACTAAAATTTTCCAGATAATCAATCCCTTCCTCTTGGTGAAACCCTTTGGCCACTAATCTGGCCTTTAGCTTATTTAGGATCCCATCTACTTTAAGTTTAGTTTTGAATACCCACTTGCAGCCTAAAACATGCATTGTAGGCTCAAGTGGAACTAGAGACCAGGTGTTGGTTTCTCTGCAGTTGTCAATTTCTTCTTGCATTGCTAGTTTCCAGCCTTGATCCTTCAAGGCTGCTGTAACTATTTGGGCTCTGGGTAGGTAGTATGCTGTGTGAGCAGTATGTACTTTGGGTTGGGCTTTCGTATCTCAACTTGTGATCTAGTAACAATAGGATGTGACTGTTGTTGTATTGGAGGTGTATTGTGACTTGAGGCTGAGTGACTGGCCTGTTAGAGAAAGAGGGAGAGCTGTCGCGAATAGAAACAGGTTCAATGCCTGACGTACGCTCAGAACTCTCCCCTTCAACCACAGTAGTCTCATCAGTTTGTTGAGCTAAAGGTGGTGAGATGAAGTGAGAAGTTGAATGATGCTGTAGTGATGAAGTAGTTGGAGAAAATTCTGCATTTGAAGGAGTGGATGGTAAGGAAACTAGTGGATCAGCTTCCTGTAAAGGTATTGGACTGATGTTGTCTTCTGAGGTATGCAAGTGATCAGGAGAAGAGGCAAAAGTGGAATGCTGTGAAGCAGGAATGAAACTCTTCTGCCAGGCATCAAGTAGAGGTGTATGCTGGTTAGGATGAAAGGAGTTATATTTTCCTGAAAAGGGAAAAGAAGCTTCATCAAACAAAACATGGTGGTTAATATAGACTCTGCCAGTGAGGGGGATAAAGACATCTATAGCCCTTATATTTGTCATTATACCCCAGAAAAACACAAGAAAGAGAGCATGGTTCAAACTTCTGAGAGGAATAAGCTCTTAGTGTAGGATAATAGAGGCACCCAAAGGACCTAAGTGAAGTGTAGTCTAGTACTTTTCCAGACAGTTTCTGATAGGGACTGATACTGTCTTCTAAGACTGTAGTACGCAACAGATTTATTAAGAAATTAGCTGTAAAGAATGCTTCAACCCAGTATTTTTGAGGCATTGAGCTGTCAAACAACATAGATAGACCCAACTCTGTAATGTGCCTGTGCTTTCTTTCTACAAGGCCATTCTGTTGTGGAGTGTAAGGGCATGAAATCTGTTGCTTGATGCCACTGGTTGATAGTTGTGTTACGAACTTAGTACTCACAAATTCTCCCCCTCCATCACACTGCAAAATTTGATTTTAGAATTGAATTGATTTTCCACAAGTTTCTGAAATGAGCAGAAAGTAGATAGGAAATCGGACTTTGATTTCAAGGGGTAGAACCAGCAGAATTTTGACCATTGATCAATAAACACAACATAGAACTTAAATCCTTGAACAAATAAAATAGGAAATGGCCCCCAGAGATCACAATGAATCCTCTCTAGGGGCTTAGAAGCAGAAAAAACAGAATCAAAGAAGGGCAGCTTGCTACTCTTTCCCAGCTTACAAGCTTCACACATATAAGTAGAAGTCTTGGTTACAGAGATGAGTTTATTCTTAGATAGTTGAAGCAGAACTTGTGCATTAGGATGCCCCAACCTCTTATGCCAGATGTCTTCACTTGTTGTAGTCTGTCTTGAAGAGAAATGTGCTTGAGGAGGTGCATCTTTAAGCACATACAGTCCTTCAAGGCTTCTGCCCAGGCTTAGCAATGTCTGTGTTGCCTTGTCCTTAATTATCACACCATCATCATCAAATTCAAATGCACAAGGGTAATCTTTACAGATTTTTGAAACTGAAAGCAATGATTTAGCAATGTTAGGACAGACTAGCACATCATTTAAACGTAGTTTACCTGATGAAGAAGGCAGAACAGTAGATCCAGTATGTGTTATTGGAAGGAAATCTCCATTTCCCACCATCACAGCATCTTGACCATGATAGGGTTGAGAGTGTTGGAGATTATGTTGAGAGTTGGTGATGTGTGCAGAGGCTTCTGTGTCAGGGTACCATTATGTCCCTGAATGATCTGTAACATATGTAATCCTTAAAGCTGCCATGGCTGTTGGTGCTTCCTCAACTTGATACGCATAATCAAACCTATGACAATACTTTAAAGCATGATGTCCCAGCTTTCCACATATCTGGCAAGTAGGTCTGCTACTATCATCACCAAAACTGCTAGCAGAGCCTGTTGAAGAACCAGCGGATGAGATTTTTTGAGGGAATCCTCTTCCTCTAGTTGTAAAGCATCTACCTCTGTAGCTATTACGGCCATAGCCTCTTCCTCTGTTTCCATAGAATGAGGCTTCTCCTCCAGATCTGATGGTGTTGAAAGCTATGTGTGGGGTAACAGTTTCTGCAGTGTAGGTTTGAATGTGGTTGTCATAGTTTGTCAGTCTTGGTATTGCATATTCAAGAGTGAGATGTGGTTGAGTATCCATGGAGCTTTCAATAGTTGTCTTGATAGGCTCATACTCCCTTCCAAGTCCATGAAGAGCAGCAAAAATCTTCATGTTCTCAGAAAAAGGACTGCCAATAGATGTGAGTTGGTCACACAGAGCTTTTACCTCTTTTAGGTAGTCTGTCATGTTATTTTCTCCCTTTTGTATAGTCTGCAACTTCCTCTGGAGTTCAAAGAGTGTGGATGAAGATATTCTGTTGAAGTGTCTTGCTAAGGAGAGCCACACTTCATGTGAGGTAGCACAACCAACTACAACACTCTGAATGTCTTCAGAGAAGGAGCTAAAAAGCCATGTCTTTACCACCTGGTCTCCTCGTTGCCATTCCACAAAAGTTGGGGTTAGGAATGGGTCTGTGTCCAGCTGGTCCAGGAGCTTGAATCACATCTGGTGGTGCAACAAAGGTTCCTGTTATGAAGCCAAGAAGACCCTGCCCCGAGAGAAAGGTTTCAAATTGATTCTTCCACAGAATATAGTTCCTTTCTGTGAGCTTAATAGTCACATAGTTGGAGATATTGAGAGTAGGAAAGTTTTGGTTGTCCATGGCTAAATCCATGGCTTTGATACCATGTGAGTAAAAACAGAGAGTTTTGAGAGAGAAGAATTAGAAACTGTTTTTATTGATTCATACTTCTTACAAATTTAATACAACCTTGATTCAACTTAAATAGACAGAAATTGAGATTACTAAGGTTGCCCTAATCCATTTGTCAAATTTCTATTGCTCAGTCAAAACTTGATATTTGTTGTGAAGATTGATTGCACAACTGTCTTTGCTTTTTGCTTTTGGAGCCGTTGGAATGGCTCTGCAAATTTGTTGCTCTGCAACTTTTCTAAAATGTGTTTTTGTCTCTTTGCAGGAGCTTGAAGACGACACATAATGAAGGCTGGGCTTGGGCTTCTGGAGCTGAATTTGCTTCTGCAACTTGGGCCTGATTGAATCTGGAGCAGGCCCGAGAAGAGAAGACTCTTTCTCAGGTAGTGTCTTCAAGTTGTCTCGTACAAGTAATGCATCAATTTGAAATGAATCCATACCTTAACAATTTTTCCAAGGGTTTTGGTGGATCCTCTGGAGGAAGTAAAGACATCGTCAATACCAGCACTTCTCCACATTTTCCAGTAACTTTACAAGGCACAGTGTATGGCTTACCAATCTTGTTACCCTAATAACCTCTTCTTACCAGAATCACTGAAAGCTTCACTAAAATGATTGTTCCTCTGATGGCACTCGCAACCTCTTTTGAGCATTTAACTCCTAATCCAACATGTCTGTTACCTATTTCTCTTCTTCTGCCGGACGGCCTCCACGACGCCCATGCCCACGGCCTCGAGGACCGCCTATTCCTCCGCCACGACCGCCAAATCCACGTCAGAATCCACCACGCTCACCGCCGCGTTCTCCTCCTCTATCCGCCATTGTTGATGCAGTAAACCCTAATATACACAAAAGTTTGTTAGAAACTTTTACTGATGAGAATTTTGGGCCTAACTGTGATGTAAAGGGAGGAATTTCTTGAATATCCTCCTGGGATCAAAAAATTTCTCATAAGAGATCATTATAAATTTTAACTTTTTTTTAATTTTTTGATTCAAAATGTTATTAAACGACAAATTATCTTTTAAAAATATTTAAGGCTGTCTAGCTTTACTATGCCTGTGTATTCTATGAATTGTTTTCGGTTACTTAACTCGAGAACAAATAAAATAGACAGCTTAATGACAAGATTTTGGTGGGGTGGAACGACCACATCTAAAAAGATATCTTGGTTATCCTGGTAGAAGCTGAAATTCCCAAATGGCTTGAGCGGTTTAAATTTTCGGGATTTAGCTCTTTTCAATCAGGCTTTACTGGCTAGCCAAGCATGGAATATACTCAACAGACTGCAATCACTATTATCACAACTATTTCAGGCTCGTTACTATAAAGATGGGAGTTTTATTAATGCTAGGTCAACATCACGTTGCTCTTTCGGCTGGCGTTCACTTTGCTATGTGAAAGAGCTTTTAAAAAAAGGATTGAGGGCTGATCTAGGGGATGGTCGATGAATACAACTGGGATATGAACCATGGTTGCCGACCAACCCTCCGCGACCAGCTCACACCTTCTTGGCTTCATCGCGGGAACTTGCCGTATCAACATTATATGATAATCAGAGTAAAAATTGGGACGAACAGGCTTTATGCACACACATCTTACCGCAAGATCGAGATATATTCAGTAAAATCTACATTCCTCAAATACCGATTCAGGATCGCTATTTGTGGCATTATACTAATCATGGTTCGTTCACGGTCCGATCAGCATATCGATTAGCGCTCCAACATTGAGGCTTACATGAGGACTCACCTCCTCCTCTGTTTGCAAACACAGTGTTGGCATCTCAAATATGGAAATTACCGATTGCGCCAAATCTACGTCACTTTATGTGGCGCTTATGTTCCAATACACTGCCCACTTTTACGAATTTAGATAATCGGCACATTCCTACTCCACGTGCATATCCTCGATGCTGTGTAAATGAGGAAACTACAAATCACCTACTTTTCACATGCCCAAATGCAGTTGGAACGTGGCGATTGATGGGAATGACACACCCACAATTTTCGGACCAAGATCTCTTGGTGCTTTCAAAAATTGATGTGTTTCTCGGGCTATTCGGGGATTCTATGATACTTTTGAATGTTCGATTGGTGCCTTTTGGGGTTTTGTGGCATATATGGAAATCTTGAAATAATTTGGTTTATAACCAAAGAACGATAGATATACATGATGTTATTTTTCGTGCAACGCGGGATGTTGATACATGGTTAAAAGCAACTACACCAATTCATACTTCCATAAACAGTTCTTTTGTTGACTTACAAAGCTGAAGACTCTTTTCCAAAGAAGCGGAAGTTCAAAACATTAGCGAGAAAAAGTGTACCTCCAGCAAAAGAAGAAAAAGGATGCGAACATGTTCCTATTAGACTCGTACTCCTTTTACTCAAGAGAAAGGAAAAGCCCAAAAGAAAGAAAAGCTCATAGTAAACATTAGTATTTTTGTTTTTCGTTATCATGTGGGAATGCTATTGAAGACTTTGTTTGTGTTTGTTATTTTGGGTCTGTTTAGGATTGAACAGGTGTGGTTTGAATTTTTTTATCAGGTACAACTGAATGAATTCAGATATAACTAAGTGTTCACATGTTTTTTTAGTATGTACAACTAGGTATAACTAAGTACAACTAACATAAAAAATTTAGTAATAAATAATAGACTAAATCTATCGATATCAGAAATATCAACAAAAAAAATTAATAAAATAAAGCCGCCAAATTCAGACATGCGAGAAAATAATAGTAAAATGAAACATCTAAAATTAGACATAGTCATACCTATATTTTCAGTTGTACAATGTTCTACATAGTTGTACATTTATCTAATAAACGTACAATCAGTTGTATATCATCTTGCACTAATTTTATATGGTTGTACCAATGGTAATATGCAATTAGATTGTATTAAGAAAACATATGCACAAAAATATTTTGAAAAAGTTGTTTTTGTGTTTTTCATGTACCACATATTAAAGATTTCTAATGTTAAAAACAAAAGTGTATGGTATATATCATGTGAATTCATGGATAATGTCCAATTCTATATAATTTTAATCTTTATGTTATAAAAAATGAGTAAGTGATATGAATTGTTATTAAAAAATGAATATAACATCATGTAATGAAAACTGATTATATATTAACTAATTAAGTTTAAGACGAGTTCTACATAGTTTTACGTGGTTGTACATAGGTGTACAAAAACATGAGATAACTTCCTAAATTCCAAACGAGTTCTACATAGTAGTAACTTGTTGTACATAGTTGTACAAAAACAGAAGATAACACCATAAATTTAAAACGAGTTCTACATAGTTGCAACTAATCTTGCTGCAGCCCGAGAACATGTATGCATCTTGTTATACGTTCTAACTGAAATTCTATCTGAATTCTGAAGCTTAGCTACTCGTAAAGACCACTTGCAACCATCTACCAATCCACGACATTTTACAACATATAACTTTTTATCTGACTTGATTAAAACAATATCAAAACAATTTTTGTGCGAAGCTCTCTCAACAGTACCTTTCACAGTCTCTTTGCTTTCAAACTCTTGACCTAATTTAAAATTAATACCATCTTCCCAAGCATGATTTAGATACATTTCTTCTTCTTCACCCATTGCAAACATACCATCTTCAAATGGAACACCATTATCTGCATCAATATCCGCATCATTATATGCATCATTATCAATATCATTATCCGCATCATTATAAAACAAGACATTTTCAACATTGACCCTTAGCTCGTTACGTTGTGATTGTGATGGTCCTCCTTCGGTATACAGATTCATGATCCCGTCATTCCCTCCTTCATGAGCTCTACCACTAGAAAGTAACTCGATATCATTTGAAAGAAACTCAGATGCATCTTCTATTTCCACATGAATAATGCTTCTACAATTATCATTACCCACACTCATTAGATAAGTATAGACATCATCATCGTCAGTGAGTAATACTTGTCTCTTAGGATACACTAACAACGGAATGTAGCTTAGCTTCAACTTCGTCGTAGCTACATCAACCATCATTTTCCTACAAATTTTTTCAACCAGACTAAAGTAAGTCACTTCCTCAATAGATTTCTTTATTGTTATACCATACATATCGTCTTTTCTTGAAACCCATAGTTTACCATCTTCATTACTCAAATAATACCCACCATAATCAAAAGGTATGATTGTGCAACGAGAATTACTCATTTTCCTCTGCAAAATGATAAAAAGATATTAGAATGATTGTACAAGATGCTCAGTTCTACATAGTTGTACAACATGCTACAAGTGTACCTAGTTTTACCAGTTGTACATGATTCTATGGTTGTACCTAGTTATACCAGTTGACATGTTTCACCCAAACAAGAACCATATGAGATATTGTATGATAAATACACTACAAATTATATTGCATTACCAAATAAATAAATTACAAGATAACACACCCAAACAACCAAAAAATCGGACTATCAAAATTTTTAATCACTAAAATGATTTTTTTTTCAAAATTAACATCAACAATACCCAATTATTTTTGTTAGTTAGTCTTTCCTTGCATAATCCAAAGATGTAGTAGTATCTCTAACTCATTTTTCTTTTGCGTTAATATCCTTTGAAGTTTATTTGTGTTTTAATGGAAAAAATGAAAGAAAATGAGCATTTGGAGAGGAAGATAAGGTATGAGAGAAAAATGAGGTGAGTTGTTGGAAGACGTTATGGTACATAATATGTGAGAAGAGAGAAGGTGGGATTTTCCTTTTTTATTGGTTAGTTTTATTAATTATATGAATTATTTATTTATACTATTAAAGGGAGAGCACATTTTTGAGAGTGGGCAAAATAAAGTTAATATATACAAAGATTGCCATTGGTTTTTAGTTTAGTTCGAAAAAACATAAAAAAACGAGAGGGCATTTTGGTAAATTGATACCATGAAGGCGCGCGGATCTAGCACGGGTGCGGTTTGACCCGGTTTTTTTTTAAAAAAATTTGAGCTGTCTCAGGTTCGATTCCCGGGATTACAATTTTAATAGTTTGTGTTTTTGTTAATTTTCGGTTACATTAAAGGATATTTACATATTTGTTAGGTAGTTTAGATATTATTGTTAACTTTGTTAAGAAATCATCATTTAATTATAGTTTATATTCGAAAAAATATTACTATAATAAAATTTATCATTATCTTTTAAATTCAATTACCTAAATATCTAAAATTCTAATTCAATTATATTTAATATTCTAATTTTTAAAGAAAATTTTGTTAAGAATAAAGATTTCGTTAGAAAAACTAGGATCCCACATCGAAAATTAAATGAAGTCACCTCCCTTTCCAGTTCCTATATATATGAGTTTTAGGATAGGTTTCAATCTCACACCAATTTTGGTGCAGTAAGTGCAGGAAACCGATTTACTCGATATCCAAACACAAATAATATTCAGTTAAATTCGATTTTATTGAAAATTGAATTTATAAACTGAATGTGGTAAATATTATTTTTCTTAATAGTTTAAGTGTCTGATTTAATCAGCATCTAAATAGTCAAAAATATATTCGGTTTACTTTGCTTATATTAAAAACAAATTAAAAGTTGAAAAGTGATAAATATTATTTTGGTTTCATGAAAGTTATGCAATATTTTATTTAATTCGGGTTAGTTCATAAAAGTGCTAAAAATTATTTAAATACTTATTATATCGATTTAAACATTGATATAAACATCTTACATAATACGTAAAAATATCAATAAAAACATTTTTATTTCGTGATATATTCATGGGTTTATATCAATCAGATATAATTAAAAAAATTTTGAGCTATCTCAAGTTCGATTCCCAAGATTACAATTTTAATAGTTTGAGTTTTTGTTAATTTTCGGTTACATAAAAAGGATATTTACATATTTGTTAGGTAGTTTAGAAATTATTGTT
This sequence comes from Iberis pinnata, assembly GCA_900406425.1. Classification (NCBI taxonomy): domain Eukaryota; kingdom Viridiplantae; phylum Streptophyta; class Magnoliopsida; order Brassicales; family Brassicaceae; genus Iberis; species Iberis pinnata. The sequence goes on from OVBE01003733.1 coordinate 25,507, forward strand.
AGCTTTGTTTAGAAACCATCATTTAATTATAGTTTATATTCAAAAAGAAATATTACTAGAATAAAATATTTCCTTATCTTTAAATTCAATTACCTAAATATATAAAATTCTAATTCAATTATATTTAATATTCTAATTTTTAAAGAAGATTTTGTTAAGGATAAAGATTTCGTTAGAAAAACTAGGATCCCACATCGAAAATTGAATGAAGTCACCTCCCTTTCCAGTTCTTATATATATGAGTTTTATGATTAGTTTCAATCTCACACCAATTTTGGTGCAGTAAGTGCACGAAACCGATTTACTCGAGATCCAAACACAAATAATATTCAATTAAATTCGATTTTATTGAAAATCGAATTTATAAACTGAATGTGGTAAACATTATTTTCTTTAGTAGTTTAAGTGTGTAATTTAATTAGCATCTAAATAGTCAAAAATATATTCGGTTTAATTTGTTTATATTAAAAACAAATT
>OVBE01003734.1:155-25979 GCA_900406425.1 Iberis pinnata
TTACATCCTTGGACTGATATCTCTATGGACTTTGTGGTTGGATTGCCTAGGACTAAAACTGGTAGAGAGTCCATTTATGTTGTTGTAGATAGATTCTCTAAGATGGCTCATTTTATAGCTTGCCATAAGACTGATGATGTTGTTAATGTTGCTAATATATTCTTTAGAGAAGTTGTGAGATTACATGGAATGTCTAGGGTGATAGTTTCTGATAGAGATACCAAATTTCTTAGTCATTTCTGGAAAACTTTGTGGGCTAAGTTAGGAACCAAGCTGACATTTTCTACTACTTGTCATCCTCAAACTGACGGCCAAACTAAAGTGGTAAATAGATCATTATCTACATTTCTTAGGACGTTGGTAAGAAGTAATTTAAAGTCTTGGGAAAAATGTTTGCCTCATGTTGAGTTTTCTTACAATCATGCACAACATTCCGCCCTTATCTCCTTTGGATTTAATTTCTTTACCTTTAAATGAAAGATGCAGCTTAGATGGAAAGAGAAAAGCTGAACAGGTTAAGAAAATACATGAGAAAGCTAAGCAGAACATAGAGCATAAAACCAGATTATATGCTAAGCAAGCTAATAAGGGAAGAAAGGAGATGATCTTTGAGGAAGGTGATCTAGTGTGGGTTCACATAAGGAAAGAAAGATTTCCAGCTGAAACGAAGTCTAAGTTGATGCCTAGAATCGATGGACCATTCCAAGTGACCAGGAGAATCAACAACAATGCCTATCAAATTGATCTCCAAGGGAAGTATAATATGAGTAATTCATTCAATATTTCTGATCTTATTCCTTATGTTGCAGATTCGGATTTGAGGTCAAATCCTTTTCAAGTGGGAGAGGATGATGTGATCCCAACCAGCTACTCACAAGGAGACTCAACAGATGAAGAGATAGAGGAGATGCAAGATTTAGAAGAAGCTTTCAAAGTAACAGATGGAGTGATCACTAGAGCTAAGGCTAAGGAGTTAGCTAAAAGAGTCAATATTTTACTCAAGAGGATGTAGCTAGAAAACTCAACACTAAAGGACATTTACAACATCTACACCTATGCAAATGAAGAAGAAGATCAAGGTAACACACTAAGTAACCAAGTGGTTATCTTGCACTCTTTTAGCTAACTCCTTAGCCTTAGCTCTAGTGATCACTCCATCTGCTACTTTGAAAGCTTCTCCTAAGTCTCGCATCTCCTCTATCTCTTCATCCGTTGAGTCTCCTTGTGAGTAGCTGGTTGGAATCACATCACTTTCGATAACCCTAACTATCAAATCTAATTTCCTTGGAAAACCCTAAAACATAACTATGAAAGTACTCAAACATAGAAAAGAAATCTAAAAGCATAATTAACGAAGAACACAAATTGAATTGCATAACTAATTATAGATACATAATGAGGGTTCAAAATACATGTATAACTACAAGTTCATAATTCATCTCCCTTTGTAAAACTAAAGCTAAGATCATAATGAATAAAATCGAATGCCTAAGCTTTTATAGTCTAAAACGCAAAAACTCCAGAATTAGGAAAAAAAAGTCTTGAGGACCACTTGTGTAAATTTTGAAAATATTTTGAGTCTTCTCAGGGGTACAGAACAATCGTTCTGGTGTAGAACAACCGCTCTTCATCTTTTGTAGATTGATCCTTCTAGTGGAGAACAATTGAACTTCCAGTCTGTAGGATTCCAAGAGTGTTTGGACTCTTGTTCTGGGATAAAATGATCCTTCTCTTTATATGTGGCCATTATGTGATCGTTCTTTGGGGGAACGATTCCTCTCTTCATAACTTCACCAAATTTCACTCATTAAGTGCAGAAATCCATCATTTTGTTATAAAACGACCCAAAAACCAAAAATCCTTTAAAGGAAACCAAAATTGCAAGGAAATGTTGGGATAACGTTTAATATCAAGCATACAATTTCTACTAAAAAAGCGTTAAAACCCAGTAATAACAACTCTCCAGACTTAAATCTTTGCTTGTCCTCAAGTGAAGAAAGACCAAATCTGGTGAAAAAGTTTGAAAATAACCACATGGGAACTTGTAGAATCTCAGAAACCTCAAATTTAAGTATCATATTATAAAGACACCACTTAACTAAAAAAAATATGGGTTCCTACTCTAAATCCCAATCAATCAAACTATAGAGTCATCTTAGCTCTTTAAATTCATTAAGAATAAAAGATGCATTCTTATCTATGGAGTATCAATCAACGCACTTGAGTAGTATTCCCTCATGTTTCCCACATCAAACATAGCATCAAGATCTTATAATCTCTTTCCTTCTCCTTTTCTCACTTCTTTTTGCTTAATTCTTTCTGCTTTTATTCTCTCTCTTTTTTTTTGCTTTTCGTCTCTTTCTTTTTTAGCAGTATGTTTTATAGAATGAGGGAACGAATTTTGAGACATGTTCTCAGTCCTTCTTTTACCTTTTTCTTTATTGTTGAAGAGAAGGATAAAAGGGATCATACTAAAAGAAATTTTGGGGATCTCAGTCAGTGTCGTGCTCACAAAAAGCGAGACTTAGGACGAATTAACAAAATGTGACCTTATTTTTATATAAAAAATATTTAAATAAAGTTAGCTCGATGTCTAACTAAATTGAACTTAAAATAAAAGTTCATATTAACAAAAGAAGTTTCAGTACACAAAAATTGTTAAACCGAGAACGAATTAATGGTATCAAAAAGAAGAAAGAGTAAATTTTAACAAAAATGTATTTATGGAGTGAAGAATAGAAAGTAGAAATCAACAAAATCAATTTCAACAAAGAAATTAGTGAATAAATGCCAAAACTATCTGATTGCTTTTTGTATATTTCTTATTAGAAAATAAGTAAACTAGATGAAAAAGATGAGAGATTTTGACCAAAAACTGAGAGATATAAGAAAATTGGAGAAATAGTATGTATTTAAATTCAAATTTACATATTTAAAATATGTAAGCATTAAATTAGTATTTTTCATTTACATTTATATTAATTTTTTGTATTGTGTAAAACAAAAATATCTCAACTTAAGTCCTTTTAGCTTTGAAATATTCGTTATTTATTTTGTTACTCCAAAAAAAAAAAAAAAAACATTATGGCCTACGAAATTCATAGCTTTTGGTGGTCTTGGACATATGCTCTTTCCTCTCTACATGAGGCACGACTATCATCCCGGTCCAAACTAATCAATCAGTGAAAAAATCTCAGTCCTTATATTTATTGTGTACAAAGTTGATTTTTTCACCGATTGATTTTGGACTGAGGTCCCTTAGGCAATTAGGCAAGAATGGATTAGAAAAAGATTTAGTGAATGTTTAAGAGATGAATGAATGACCTGATTACTGAAGTTAAATTTATAAAAAAAAAAATTTGAGAAACCAATAGTTATGAGCATGACTAGCTTCTCTGAGTAGTTGCGAGTTTGCGGTTTAATTATGAATTCATTCGATGGAATATTTTAACGAAAGTTTAACTGATTGGAGCTTCCTCTTTCAAATCTCTTTTTTAGAATAGTCTTTTGTTTGCTTGAGGAAAAATAAAAGGCAAGAATGAGGGAGTTGATATGATTATATTTTAGCATATTAAAACTCTTTATTTATCATACTTTAACAGACTTTCATTATAGTTAATTTGTGTCTCATTTAGGTGTGAATCGGTTGTATGCATTTAGAGTATGAGCAGGCCCGATCCATTGCATTATCCATATATCTAATGGGTCCAGGCCCAATGATTTTTCCTCACTAAAAAGGCACATTTTTCTTTACTAAGTGGCATAAACAATTTGGATTTGGACTATGGAAACTTTGAGTATGGATCGGGCTCGAGTATGATATTTGCATCACATAAATGTAGCAAAATCACTAAAAAATGCCAAGAAAATCATGATTTTTGAACTTTATGCCAAATTAATTTTTAATTCAATTAAGAGTTTGAATTTAAAATCTAAGGATGTAGTAACAAGATTTGTACGTAATAAAGTAAAAAATTAGTGCAAAAATCCTCAAATTTTCAACTTTATACAAAAAAAAAGAGATGAACTTTTAAAGAGTCATTTAAATTTTGTATTTTATGTTGACTAAGTTGTTTTAACCCCAAAATAAATCAATGTTTACCTTCCATTACAATTGTCTTTTTTCGGGGGCAAAATATCTTAGGCAGCGAAAATATATTTTTTAAATGGCTAAATTTTGAAAATAAGGGGTTTAAATGGTTCATTTAAAAGTCCAAAGTTTTTTTCCTAAATTTAAAAGTTCATGGTTTTATTTTTTACATTTTTCCATTCAACAAAAAGCTGTCTTTCAAATTTTAAGTGAAAATTGGTGTTCTTTTCCGTATGATAAACTTATGAGGTGTTATTGGTTATAAGGTTTTAATGGATTTTGAGATTCACGAGAAATCATGTGTTATTCGTTTAATGATTTATAAAATCTAAATAAAATCACGTGTTATTCGTTTAATGATTTTTTAATTGGATTTTAAAATCCATTTTGTATTTTGGTGGATTTGGAAGTGTTTTAAATTCAAAATACAAATAACCAAATCCAAGTTTAAATCATGGTATTTCAAAATCCAATTAATTCAAAATCTATATATTTTCAAATTTTTATAAATTTATAAATCTATTAAAACACCATAACCAATGACACCCTTTTAGAAAATTACATACGAGATACAAAATTAATTATAACTCAAGCAAGTGAAATACATATTCCCTAGAAAGAAAACTCGAAAAAGGGAGTCAAGAAGGTTAATCAAAAACCAAAACCATGAAACATGCTACTTATACGTGTGAGAAAAAAAAATAGGGAAGAAAAGATAGTAAACACACAAAACCCTATAATCAAACTCCAACAAAAATGTAGGCTCCAAGCAAGCAATGATGATAACTAAAGATCGAACTTTTAAACGTGATTCCTCCTATGATGAAGCAGATGACCTTTCCAAAAGGATACAAAGACTTTTATTCCAGATCAAAGGAACCAGAAGAACAACAGAAACACCAATAACGCCGATGGGTGCACGATCTCTAAACATTTTCTATGAAGAGTGAAACCAGCTGAACAACATAACAACATAAGTAAGTAATATTAATGAAAATTTTCATTTTATTTTGTTTTGTATCAATATGATACATATATATATATATATATATATATATTTAAATTATTTTACACGTTTTAAAATGTGTTTTACAATTTATCAACGTGAAAATGTATTTTAAAACACAAATATCAAATTATACAAATTTGTTAGTTAATATATTAAACTAAAGATCTTAATAGTTCATGTATAATTCGAGAAACTAGAAAAGTTACGTAAATATAGTCAATGTTCGTTAACTTCCGTTAGGTAAATTGCGATTTCAAAATATTCATGTATTAAAATAATAAAATGGTAACTACAACAAATTGAAGTATTAAAATAGGAACATAAGCAATTATTGTATTAAAGTGACAAATATTATAAAGTTTAAGTATTTTGTGAGGTTTTTCTCCAAAGGTGCATATATAATATAATAAGGTAGAAAAATAATTATTTTTTAAAAAAAGTTAAAAAAGTATAATGATTATCATATAATTCGACTTGAATGAACCGAAGACGAGCGTGATTTTGGTTTGTGAAGTCCGAAGGGAGATGATGAGGGTCAGAAAGTGCAAAGTTTAAAAAAGTCTAGAAAGGAAAGTAATCAAAGTAAGTTAAAGAAAATCTAGAAAGCAAAAAGGAAGAGGTAAACAAACATTTTTTTTAAATAAACAAAGAGTAAGTGGCCTAGTTATATGCTGTTGTTTTTGTTGCATTATATCAGATGTAGAATCTAGTCATTTGTAGAGTTGTAAAAGATTTGTATAATAATCTTTTCTAAAGCATATTTTGAGAAAGGTGTGTGGGCACTATAAAAGATCCCAATTATCCCCTTTCATTTTGTATAATACTCTTTTCTAAACCAATTTTTTGGATAATACAAAGAATAATCACTATGAGTAATGTATAACAAATTTAAAACATCATATGATTTCATTATCCAAATCTAGAATCTACTACATGTTCGTGCTTTTTTCTTTTGACAGGTAAATTGTTGGCAACTCTAAATTATCTACAAATTTGATATTCTTTGACATGAAAAAGAAAAGATTTCTTATCAGATATCGTCAATTTCATCGTGATCATCATAGATTTTCTCCAAGTTCATCATAAACCTAAGTGAATCTCCTTCTTCTACTTCCCACTGCTTCTTCAGCGCAATGATCGCCCTCGAAGCAGCTGCTGCAATCGCCGGGTTACTGTCTTCAGCAAGTCTCTGTAATGCTCCCATGCCTGCGTTTCCCAATGTCCACATCGACGGTGCAGCTGCTAAGGCGTTAGCCAACGCTTTTCTACACAACAAAGACAAAAGCTCAGCGGCCATACGATCATCTAACCAAAGTATATGTATCGTTAATATTATGTATCCAGGACGAGATTATGTACTTAGTTTTGGAATGTGCTGCAAACCAAATTTAGGACAATGCTATTCACACTAACGAGTGTCTTGTTAAAGAGAATGTCAATTATACCTTGTAGGGGTGTGCATTTTAACTGAACCGATGCTCGGTTGATTCAGTGAATTATTAAAATTAGTTCAGTTTGTGGTTCGGTCCCGCAACAATTACATTAATCGAACTGAACTAAATTTGCTAAAATTAACCAAATAAACCGAAACTAACTGAATAAGCCGAAAATTAACAGAATAAACCAAAATTTAATCGAACCAAAATATATTTTGAAAATTTCCGAACCGAAAAACTGTGTGCCGAATCAAACCAAACCGAAATTGTATATGGTTCAAACCAATACCTTGTATTGACGTCTGGAGAGCTGGAGCATTCAGCCAAGAGAGATGCACTACTTTTACCATCCATTGCGTCAAGATCGATCAGAGTCGTGACTAACAATTCAAGCTGTTATATGTATACTTTTGAATTAACTTTGAATCGAGAATAACTTTTAAACTTTAATATCATATGATATGATTTTGGGAGAAGACCTCTTCAGGGTCAGTGTAGTCAATTCCATCGGCTTCTGAAAGCGCTGATGCCATACTCTTGTAAGCTTCCTATACAACAAACAGATCAGTAGAGAGAAGAATGTACTTGAGAACAACAACAACACCGTGTGTGTGTGTGTGTGGATTAGACCTCAATAGCAGATATGCGATCAGATGAAACTTCCCCTGGGAAAAACCCAAGCGCTTTTCCATTCTTCTCAAGCGATATCCGGTCTGTTATAGCAGTTTCGGATGTGACTCTATTATAAAGAAAAGTTTTTCAAATTGTTATGAAACAACAACGCAAAACGAACAAGTGTGGAAGGATGTATGGTTCTTACAAGCTATCAACCATTTTCTTCACCATCATGTCGTGGATGTTCTTGATGAACTGCATAAAATATAAGGGAAGACGGATTAAAAAAACAAAAAAAATCAGATAAATGTTTGATTTTACCTCTAAAGCCATTAATGCATCCTCCATTGCTCGTTGTTTAGCACGGAAATCTGCTCGCCTTAAATCAGCCTCTAAAGCTCCGTCACTCCAATGCTTATCGGCAGCATTTTTCAACTTAGACTCAGCTATATTTTTTAATATCTAAAAACCAAATAGTGAAAAAATTAGCAAGAAAAACTGAGTATATATGGGGATAAGCATATTACAGTAGCGATACGATGAAGGCTCTCTGCCTTTCTCTTGACATCACGATCTATTTTCTCTGTATCCTCTCTTGCCCGAGCTACAAAACCAGAAATATGTCCTTATACACTCAAGCATATGTTCCCTTAAAAGTTACTGATCAAAGAATTTTTACCATCCAGTTTAAGGAAGCCTGAGCCAAGAATTGCAACGTCTTGACGTGCACGAGCATCAAGTCTCATAATTCCACTTAAAAACAATACCACAACCACATAAAAAAAAAAAAAGACAATTCTTTTTATGAATGTAATTAGAGTTTGATGATAAGAAAATACCGAGATAGAAGAACAAAGTCATTACGAGCCCTTTCATTCACAAACTTAGCATCATTGGACACATATTCCACTAAAACCTGTCTTGTTCTCACTTGCTTCTCACCTGGTAAATCCACACAATCCTCATGTGGTTTAGTTTCTGTGTCTTGAGATTTTCCGAGGAAGCACAATGTTGAACATCTTTGAGAAGTAACGAAAGTAGATGAAAGACCATATAATTCTTGAGAATATGAGCCTCGTTTTGCCAACAAAACTCTTTGAGATCTCGAGGGATTATCAACCCTCTTCGCTAAAATTGGACTATTGGGAACCACCTTGAGAGCCATTAGAAACCCTAAAATGCTCTGTAGAACCAAATCGAAAGAAACCTACACTTTCCTACGATATGAAAAAGAGACAAGTCAAATTCTTTATTCCAAACGAAATCTAGGAAAAATCCACCACTTACGATAAGGAATCAGGAAGAAGAAGAAGAAGAAGAAGAAGAAGAAGAGAAAATCCAAATGGGTAAATAAATGAGAGAAAGAAAGACGGATGGGAGTGAAAACAGCAACCACAAAGGGTTAGTTGTGGCCCAGTGTGAGCCAACTAACCATACCGTAGGTTTCTTATTTCTATTTCTATTCCTATTCACCGGTCCTTGTTACTGTGGGCCCTACGACCCTATTCTCTTACTTTTGCAAATCCAATTTTTTTTCTTCAAATTGGGGTTATTTTAGAGGGGAGAATGGTTTATTGGTGTCTACAATGGTTACTATTTGGGTTATTCATTCTTGTACATGCTATTAACTATTTTTATTTTTTTATTTTAAAATTATTATATCTCTACTACGCAGTCGTCTCTTATAAATGCATTGACCATTACAATGTTAACTGTTCTGTTAACGTAAATCACTCTGACGCTGGCGTGGACAACATATTGGTAACTATAAGAAACTATGTCATTTAAAAAAAATTAAAATGACAAATTTTAATATCAAAACAACATTGTTTATTCATTAAAACCTACATGATGAGTAAAAGATAAACAATGATGTTTTGACGTACGATGTCGATTTAACATTAAAATTTGTCACTTTCTTTCTGTAAAATGGTAGTGTTTTTTATAGACATAAGTACAATGTACATGTCAGCGTCTAAAGCATCCATGGTACCGAAATAGTTAATGTTGTAATAGTCAATGCATTTATAAGAAATGACTTTGTAGCGAGGGTATGTAAATTAAAAAAATTAAAGAATGCAAATAGTTAACAGCATGGTTCATATGTGTGTGAACGAATAATTCAACTAGATACATGCGCGAACACTAATAGACCATTTAGCCTTATTTGTACTTGTATTTCTATTTCTATTTCTTTTTCTAATTCTTTTTAAAATAATGTTTTATTCCTTTATTGATTTATAAAATAGTAGTTGAAATTCAATATTATTCGTTTAAACAATTTTTATTGGATTTCAAAATGTACTTTGTATTTTAATAGATTTGGATAAATTTTGAAATATTGAAAATCCAAAGAACAAAATTAGATGATAAATCATGTTATTTCAAAATTCATTGATTTCAAAATCCATAGATTTTCATATTCTTATAAGTTTACAAATATATTAAAATATGATCAACAATAAGGGTGGACATTCAAGTTTCGGTTCGAGTAATTCAGGTTTCTAGCTTTCGGATTCAACTACATAGGACTCAAATATAAACCGGGTATATTTCAGTTCGATTCGGGTCAGATTTTATCTTTTTAACAACCCGATATAAAACCAATACTTTTTGTACGGGTTTTCCGGTTTTCAGTTCAGGTTATTTGGGTAATTTAGATGTTCAAACTTTTATTTTGGATTTACGGTTAATTTAGGTAATTTGGGTCTAAAATCCAACTAAAACCCGAATTACTGGAATAACTAAAATTGAAAATCCAAAATATGCAACAAAAAAAATCTAAATACTTGATCAAAATTACTTTTATATAAATTCGGTTTTTCAGTTACCCATTTGGGTTTCTGCTCGGGTATGGTTCAGATATACATATTAAAAAATTTAAAAACTGTTCGGGGTATTCAAAATTACGATTTGATTTTTATTTTGGTTTCGGGTTTAGGGTAAAATGTCTAGCCGTAATACAGAATCTTAAATCTACTCAAAATGTTACAACAAACAGGTAGATAGTCAAACTAAGCACAACAACGAGGAAATGACCTGTTTATTTCTAAGCTTTTAAAATTGTGGAAAATCATTATTTAATATATTTCTTTGCAAAAAAAATCACCAACTATGCGTTAACCACACAAAATTAGGTTCAATAAAAATCAATGTGAATAAAAATTAATTATTTTTGGTTTTAAAAAATGTCAGTGTGAATAGTAAAGAGTATACATTAACTAAAAACAAAATACTCAATTTTTTTTTGCTTCTTCAAAATTATTTCTCCATAATTTCCTAATCGAAAACCATATTACCTAAATTGGAATTTATTACTGGAAATCGATTCTAACAACGAGATAAGCAAACCCAAAGTAGATAACTTCGTCCTGCACTTGAATCCTTTTTAAAAAGGTATCACATATCATGGCGGAGAAGACCAAAAGTTAGTATCTGACAACGAGAATATATGAAGAAAATAATATAATATTGGCAGTGAAAAAATCAAATTTTATGGTTGTAAGATAAGCTGATAGTATTTGGAGGTAATTATTGAATCTGGATTATGGTGCGGTTTTGATTTAAACTTCAATTTTATCTATGGTCATGACTTTAGCTTTGGTTTTATGTTGATAATGAGTTAGTGTTATGGTGATCAATTGTTCACTATAACCATGACTCCACCTCTTACAATATTTTAAGATTATTTGCCCTAGTTTCCTCGTTATCCCTTCAAGCATATATAGCTACATTCTCGATTTATTGGATGCATGCAAATAATTAGATAAAAGAAAAGATCCAAGGTTTCGTAAACTTCACTCAATCATATATTGATCATTTACAAGTTATGTCAATAACTCATTATTGACAGAAAAATAATATTATTTGTTCAGTTTTGGAGAAAAAAAATTTGAATGAAGAAGAAGTGATTGAATCATATGGTAGCATAGATCCTAAAAGAGATGATTTTGAAGTTGTGTATGTGGACATGACTGAAAAATAGAGATGGAGGCAGCAGATGAGGAGTTTGTTAATGCTGAAATATATATATATGACAACATAGAGAAACATTTTGGAGATGTTGCTCTTGATGATGGAATTATGACGCTAATGATGTTGATTCTAACTACGGGATAGTATTTGAAACGAAGATGATATTATGGATCCATTATCGTAGGATGAAGATGAAGTGGAGAGTAGGTCATTCACATATGGAATCAGTTATAGTGAGCTTTTAGCATTGAGGAAGACATTTAGTAGCGCGGATGATTTAAAGTACACACTTTTTATATGTTCTTTAAAGTCACAATATGATATTAAATGTACAAATCATCATCTAACAGGCACTGTGCGAGATGCACAAATGAAGAGGGCCCATGGAAATTTTACTATTCATTTGGGAAGAGTCAAAACAAGTTGATGATAAAGGTCTGTCTCAACGAGCTTTTTTATGTTCGATCAGGCTACACTAAGGTATTGAAGATTGGATCTATTGCACAACTATTTAAGGAAAGACTTAGACTCAATGATAAAATCAAATCACAAGAGATGGTTGATGAAATCAAGAGAGAGTACAACATGAGTGTAAGAGAGCGAAGAAGATGCTTTCGGATAAAAGAAAGGCTAGTCATAAAGCGCAGTTCGTAAGAATGGAATCAAGTCAAGGTATTTAGATCTAATCTAGGCTCAACTATGGAGACTGAGACAATTATTTTGTTTTTACATCTGTTTTTAGGCTTTAAAAGAGTCGTGGAGACAATCATGTAGAACCATCATTGCTTTAGATTGTGTATTTCTAAAATGGAATAGTATAGAAAAATTAATAGGTGCAGTTGGTAGAGATGTAGATAATAAAAAATTCCAATAGCTTGGGCATTGGACAATCGGAACTGAGCACATACATATAACATATAAATATTGAGCCTCGTAGTTTTAAAATTTTATGGGCTCATAATTTCTAACACCAACTATTATATTTTATATATTTGAGAAAAGTGATTATTTAAACTTCAAATATAATTAAAAATAATAATAACAAAGTCAATTGGTTTTTTGTCGAAAAAAGTAAAAAAAAATTCAGATTTCTCTAACTTTTTAGCATGTTCAAAAAAGTTAGAACTAGAGATAAAAAAAAGTTTCTAAGTTTTTTAATTTTTCAAAATTTACGTTACTAGCTTCTTTCTCAAATGTCAAAATCACAATTACATATCTTTGAAAGAAATTAGCCCCTTTAACTGCCAAAATCTCATTAACTAATATCTGTAAATATTGTAAGTTTGGAGAAAAAAATTTAAAAGACACCAACTTTTTCAACTAAATCGTTTTTTGTGGATGATTATGATTTTATCATCTATTTGTTGTTACGAGTTACTACTAACCAATAAAAAATGGATTTCTATTTTTTGTTTCGAGAAAATGAAATCACGGTTTTATAGTGGAGACTAAAAGAATGAGAAGAAGAATTAACAAAATTTCTAACTAACTCTATGCTTAGATATATCAAGAAACCAAAATCTTTTAGAAACGATGAGGATATTGGAACTAGAACAGTTGGTAGAGTTGATGATGAACATTGTGAGACTTCTAAGAAATGAGAAAAGGTTGGAATTCAAGTTGATGATAATACAGTTGAGAAAGATGATGAAGTTGCAGATAATAAGATTGAGAAAGATGATGATTCATTTGTAGATATTTTGGATCTTGCAAATTGAGGAAAAAAAGTATATCAAATGTTGATATGTTTTTTGGTTAAAAAGGTCCTCTAACCATACCTTCTAAGGATTACAGCTTTCCAAAAAATGTTAATGGTAGACTTTTTCTCACAAAAATGAGACAATGATACTACTCAATTGTTTTTGTTGCAAGTTTTAAAATGAGACAATGATGCTACTCAATTGGTGAACACAAACTTCAAAGATTGAAATAATGTTCTAATGAGGCTTAACCAACATGAAAATGGTCATTGTCACATTTTGAACATAAGCATGTGGATGGAACCAAAGTTGAGATAGCAAAAGAATTTGACACTAGATAAGTGTGTCCAAAAAGAAATCAACAAAGAGAAAAAAATCATTTGAGAGATGTTCTATTGAGATTATTTGCATTAGTGAAGACTATGGTTAGATGCAATTTAGCATTTTGTGGAAGCAATGAAAATTTTGGACAGGAAAGTAATGAGAATTTTCTGAAGTTTATTGAAATGATTGGGGAGTTTGATTTAGTAATTCAAGAGCATATTAGACCAATTAAAGAAAAGGAATCTCATTACCACTATCTCAGCTAGGGGTGGGAACAATTCTCGTCTCGTTATGTTCATAGTGTTCTATCCCAAACCAGTTCCATTATTCCCGTCCCATAAAAAAATATTTCCATATGGGACATCTTTTCATTTTTTGAATGGAACGGGAAGGGAACGAAAAATTCCCGATGTCCCGTTTGAGACAAATATATAAAATTATATATATTATATAATCATATCTCACATATATTTATGATATAAATATTCTAATTTTTTAATATTTTAGCTATTAACTAATATAACAATATATATAAAATAAATTTAATTAGAAATTATTAATAATTACAACCTATTTTTTATGTTTTAAGCAATGTTTTCATATCCGACCCAAGAATCTAATTGGATAACCTCTCGAGTCATCGGATGTCTGGATCAACCGTAAGTAAACCATAAGACAATAGTTTAATGTTTTATAACAATATTTATAAGTATATATATTATAAGAATATTTAGTTTTTTATGGAAGAGCATAGCTTAAAAACTTTTATATAAGACCAAAGAAAATTTTTTTTGGTAAATTCTACAGATTTAGGTCCTAACTTTAAAATAAACAAGAATATGATAAGAAACAATTTAGCAATAAACTGTTATTAAAAAAAAATAAAAAAAATAACACATTAGTATAATAATGAATAAGAAAAGTCAAAAAATGAAGTTAATTATTTGAAAAAATTATAATATAATGATGAATCAATGATAAATAAATCAAAGAGAAAAAATTTTACAGAGAGGTTTGATATGCATTTACAGATAAAAAAAATAGAAGGTTGAATTAAAACTCTATAAAACCTTATTTTTTAATTTATACTCTTAAAAGAAAGAAAAAGAAATTTTTCATATGTTAAAAAAATTAATTTTTTGATAGACCCCAATGTTACGATTCACCCGATTCGCGGGTTTATGCATATTCTTTCAAGTTATTATCGGGTTTTAATAACTTAAACATAAAACTCGAACCAAAATTTTTTGTCGGGTCTCCAGCTATCGCGGTCAAACCGCATGTTCAAATTGGGTCTTAAAACATTGATTTTAAGAAAAAAGAACGGAAGAAAAGTTCTTCCTTACTAATTCAACAAGGAGACATGAAACTTGATGTTATTTTAAACACAAAGAATTGACTTTGATGATATATAAAACACAAATAATAATTTCAATGTTTGTGGTGGTTACTTGTGTGTTGTTGAATATTAGTTAAGCGATATAAGACATTTTTTGTATTTTTGGGAATTCCCGTTCCCGTCCCAAATCTAATATGAGACATGAAATAAGACATATATTTTTGTTCCCAAATTTTCGTCATGTTACCAAAAATTCTCTTCCCGAATTCTCATTCGCCCACCCCTATTCTCAGTCATAAAATTTAGAATCGATTGATCTCCATGTTGGGATATGAGATGATCAAGCAAATGATCATCAAGAGAATTCAAGAGGCAAAATATTTTTTTGTTATTTTTGATTATACTCCAGATGTTTGTTACAAAGAACAAATGTCTCTTATTATTCGATCTGTAGATGTTTCTATGGATTCACCCTATGTTGAAGAATATTTTATTCAATTCTAGGAAGTTCATGATAAGTCAGGAAAATAGCTTTTTGATCTACTTCGCAAGACATTGGTTGATTTTAACTTAGATGTTGGAGATGTGAGAGACCAAGGCTATGATAATGGTTCTAATATGAAGGGAAAAAACAAAGTCGTGCAAAAAAACTACTTGACATTAATCCACAAGCATTTTATATGCTATGTGGTTGTCATAATCTAAATTTGACACTTTATGATATGGTTAATCCTCTGGAAAAGCTATTAGATACTTCTGCATTTTATAACCTATTTTACTTCTGCAAATAAGTGGGATATATATATATATATATATATATAAATTATGGGAGGTCCAACGCTTAAACCCTTATTAGATACTCGTTGGGAAAGTCACATTGAGATTATTAAAAAATATATGTTTTCAAGCTTCAAAAATTCGAGATGCTCTGTTTTACTTGGCTGAAACTAGTGATGATCCTAAAACCCAAAGTGATGTCGAATGTCTTGCTATAAGTGAAACACACGGGATTGGATGATTTGAGTTTTTGTTTGGTATGGTTATATGGTATAAGATTTTTTTTCCATCAATATTGTAAGCAAGACTTTGCAGCATGAAGATATTGATATTAATGATGTTATTACTCAACTAAAAGGGTTACTCTCTTTTTTCCGGAAGTACAAAGATACATGGTTGAAGAAGCAAAAGCTGAAGAAAAAAAAGTTTGCAGTTGAGATGGATATCAAACCCATTTTGATGTGAAGAAAGCGTCCGTTAAAAAAAACGCATTTTGATGAAGATCGAAGTCAAGTTGAAGATGAATGTGATGTTTTCAGTGAGGAAGAAACCTTTAGAATTGACTATTTCATCAAATTTATGATTCAAGCTCTAGTTTCTCTTCAAACAAGATTGGATCAATTTTAAGTGTATGAGAAGAATTTTGGGTTCTTGTTTGACATAAGAAAGTTAAAGTCAACAAGTGATGATAGCTTAAAGGCATCATGTATTAACCTTGAACTTTCTTTTATGCATCGAGCATATTCAGATATTGATGGGAATGATCTATTCTTTGAATTTAAGGTCCTTAGAGAAACTCTTTCAAAGAATATCAAAACGACTGTTGAAGTGGTGTAATCTTTGAAAGGATATAAGGATTGTTATCTAAATATATGGGTTACCTACATAATAATGCTCACGATCCCAGTTTAGTTGCCTCAGTCGAAAGAAGCTTTTCAAAATTGAAGTTGATAAAGTCTTACTTACAATGAAGAATGTCACAGGAAATGTTAAATGGATTAACTATCTTATCGATCGAGAAATACATGGTTAAACACCTTGATTATGAAAGTCTCATGGATGAATTTGCAACAACAACAAAATGCAAGAAGAGCTTAGTTAAAGAAACATTAAGTCATTGTTAGTTTTTGAGGGTATGTATTTTTGAATTCATATGTTTCCAAAAAAATTGTTTGTGTTTTATTTTATTAGGGCCTCATATTTTCATCTTGTATTAGGTTTTAGATTTCTCAGGTCCCGCCCTGGAAGTGTGTGATATGGAGGACAAAATTAATTGGTTGTAGTTCGTACAACTTCTTAAAAATAAATTTGTTACTTAAAAATGGCGAACACCTTACAATCATCTCCAATTAGCATAAGTTATGTCTCACATATCAAAATAAGTTGAGTTTTGATTATGTTTTTTTATATTGATTTTGGGTTTTTCATTCTCATTTATAGGGTTTGATAATTACAATCCAGAATGAACTTCACCAAGCCGAGCATCTAGTGTATACTAGATACCTTATCAAAATTTGGAAGAAAAAGAACAAAGATATAAAGCTTGAGCGTTTTTTTGGAAAACAGTGTGTAGTTATACACCATGAGAGTTTTAGATAACAGAGACAATGAAAGTATAACCATGGTGTGTATAATTCACTACAACACATGGTATCAACTACATGGTCTTGAGCATTCCGTAAATTTGGTTCTTGTTGCAACGATAACATAAATAACCTCTCAGACTCTTTCAATAGAAACGTTAGAGAATCAAGGAGGAAGCCAAGTATGTTAAAATATATAAGAAGAAAGATAATGGTGCAAAATGTAAATAGAAATATTATCTCCCACATATGGAAGGGAAAATGTACACCAAAAGTTGATGTTGATCTTGAGTCAAACAGACATAAAGCTAAAGAATGCAAGAGATATATTACTACAGGAAACTTGCATGAGATTGAATTTCATGTGGATGCTTACTATGTTGATATCGGCTCAAGAACTTGTGGTTGTGGTTACTGGCAATTGAATGGTATACCTTGTATACATGTTGTGTGTGTCATCACAATAACAAATTTAGTTGTTGAAAACTTTGTCTCGCATTACTACACTACCTCTATGTAGCATCAATTGTATGTTTGGGATATAAAGTAGTCCAATGAATAAATTATGGCCATGATTAGGTCGATTACTTTCTTACCACTTTCATCTATATCTAATCGTAGTATACCTAATAACTATGCTAGACACAATGTCCCTTATGAGTCTTCTTCTAACAATGAAAAGTTAGCATACCATGCTTGTGTCATAACATGTTCTAAGTGTAAAAAAGAGAGAGACATAATAAAACAAATTGTCCTAATCATTTTGTACCTCATCCTGATCAAGAGGTCGACTAAAGAAAAATCAAGTTTGTTTTATTTAGACATCTCTTCTTACTTGATATGTGGATTGATTTTGAATGTGTTGTTTCTTTGTAGGTAGGATCTTCTCAAACTAGATCATCAAAATAAGTGTTTCTTAATCATCACATGGGCCATCTCAAGAAGTTGAAATTGGATATTGTTTCTCTACTTAGTCTCTTAATAGTGAACCACTATTATATATTGTAACTTAATATTGTTATACTAAACAGTTTGTGTTATTTTGTGCAACTGTTTACGCATTCTTATAGTTATATTTGAGAACAAAATGTTTAGATGTGAATTATGTGGCAAGTGGAAGTGTTCTATTTTTTATTGAATTAAACTATTTATATGTGTTTTAGAAAGCTTTCCATAATTTTTTTTATTGTTTCCTAAAGTTAGGTCAAAGTTTTCTAAATTTTGGAAACTATTCACCATATTTAGGAATACCTTCCTTATGTAAACGAAATATAAAAATGAATTTACCGGCTATTATGTAGCAAATTGATTCATAATTCATGTAAAAATTAATGCATTATTTTCGCCTAATGGAAAAAGATATCAAAGTTGTCAATAGACTGTTTTTTTTAGTGAAATTGAAATATTTTTTATGTGATTTGGATGGTTAAGAAAAGATATTCATATTTTCTTGAAATGTTTCCTTAAAATTTTATATAAATTTTACAAATTTTGGAGGTTATTTAACTTATTTAAGTAAAGAATTCTATAGTCTTTTTGTAATATTTTCTACTTAACAAAGATTCCTAAATTTCATAAATATTTCGACATATTTAGGAAGACATACTTTAATATCAAAGAAACAAAAATAAAACTTATAATTTACTTATAGAAAACTATTTATTTTCAGTTAATAACAATGTGTTATAAAAAAATAAGATAACTCAATTTTTGAAAAGCTGTAAACAATTAAAAACTATTAAATGTAAAAAACTGAAAAATATGAAAATGTGATAATTTTATAACATCTATATTTTAAAAATTCATTAATATTGAATTTGTTTTTAACATTTTTTATGAAATGCACGAGAAAGAGGATAAAACTTTTAAAGTAATTTTAAAATTGTAGGGGTTCTGTCAAAAAATAAACCAAAAAATTAGAAGCATCTAAGACTATGTTCTTTAGACATCTAAAAAATTAATTCCACACATCTTTTTCTTCAAAGTCAACAACCTCAAATACCAAAAGGTATAAATGAGAATCTTCATCTTGCACAGTATTTTCTCATAAGGTTTCTGCTAATGTTTTAGTGAGAAAAGTACCATCTATAACAATTACTCTTCTCATAAATACAAACTCCCGTATTGATTGGCCAAATGCAAAAAATGCATATTTGAAATTTGCATCATCATCGATCTCATAATAAGGTGTAGTTCTCGAGTTCATCTCCTAAACCACGAATAACCATTTTGATATATTATAATAGCCAAGGTCGGCCCTGAAATTTTGGGGGCTTGAAAAAGTTAAGAAAATTGAGGCCAATATTTTTTCTATTTGCTTTTTGGGCCATAATTTTTTTAAAAAAACATACCGGTATATATAGAATTCTTAATTTTGGGAGCCTATAAAATATGGGGGTTCTAGACCAATGTTTCAATTGGCTATGTCGAGGGTCAATCCTGATAATAACAATCCTTTGGAGTCTCTCTTCTAAGGTTTTGAGCGTGCTCTTTTGCTCTCCAAGTCTTTTTGTATTTCATCTGTACATCATGTTCTGTTTTGACTTGCTTTAAATAATTTTTTAGCTCATCTTTCTTGTCTCTATATTTGCTACTTATTAGAATCTCATGCAATTTTGCGTTGTTTACCTATGATCATCATTTATGTGTATTGTAACACAAGTATGTACACAAACATACTTTTTCACTACAATGAAATTAGAAGAATGTAGTTTAGTTGCACGCATTCGCCTAACCGCATTTGTCATCAATGCAACCTAATAGAATTCTCAATTTGTCTTATCAAGATACTTGAATTCAAAATTCCACTTTAATGTCCATTTTCTCATCTTAAGCATTAACTTTTTCTTGTTTTTGAAGTACTTTTTCACATATAAATCATCATTACATTTAGTAGAGAGGAACTGTTTATAAGAATGGGAGGAGGATAAGCCATCAAACATGTGTCATTGTTTGCTACAGTAATCGACAAATCATGTCCATTTACTTGAAGAATTTCCTTCAAATCGAAATAAATACAATTTGTTAGTTCATATGGATAAAATAACAAGGATTGAACAAGCAAAGAGTTACAGGAAATTTAGTAAAGTTTTACTTAAAGTTACGAATCTTACCTTACTTTTTATTAAGTCTTCTTGAATTTAAAAGACATTATGATAATTCGGAAATATTTAATAGTTTTTTCATGAATATTCCTGAAGGACATCTTAAATCAACATAGACATATAACATGCATTTTAATCATGCATAAAAACTTGAAGCATCGGCACCTACTAATATAACATGCATATTAATAATACCTAACATCCAATTTAGTAAGGGCTTCCAAAAGTAGCATAAGAATATATAACACACATTTTAATTATATCTAATATCCAATTTATTAACGGCTTCCTAAAATTTTATGAATCTTACTTTAGTTTTTATCATCACAAATTTAAAAAGACATAATGATAATTCAGGAATATTTACTAGTAATTTGTGAAAAACGTACTAAATCATTAGATATATGGCGCATGCACTTTAAACAAAGAAAAATTAGGTAAGAATCACTACAAGAAAATGTCGCATTGATAGCACTCCATGATAACACGAATAACTAGAGTGCTATTGTAGATGTTACCAGATTTGCTAATCTTTTTGATAGCGTATATATATATATATATATATTGCTATTAACAAATTTTATCAAGAAATCCCGTAAAAATTTACTTTTTTCCCTCTTAGTTTATTTTTACTTAGCGGATTTTTTTTACTAAAAACCATATTTCTTTAACTAATTTATTTTATTACTCCTAAATAGTATCATCTAATCTTCTGTTATTTTTTTATTTTCTTCGACTCCCAGGATCAACGAATCTTCTTCAACTTCGGTGAAGCTAGAATTAGAAATCGACGGACCAAGAGTTGGGAATTCGATAGAGCTACAAATATATCTACGAAAGTGGATGCATAGCTAATCGATCAATAGGTTTTCTTCATCAACAATCGGGAATGATTTTTCTTCATTTCTTCTTCGAGAAAATTCAAATCACAGCCTCTTGAATCGCCACCACTAATCTCTCCACCTCTAGAAATCGCCAACGCATTCAATCGCGTGGTAGGTGAAATTGAATTTCTTTTTATTTACGCGATTTTAGTTTTATGAATTTTGTTATCAATTTCTTATGATTACTGATTTTATCATTGTAATTTTGCATGTATTGTTTTCTGCAATCTTTGTGGGCTACTCCATTGGATTCAGAGGTTAAATAATGCTGGAGAAGACATGGGTCCATTGATACACTCAGGTTTAAACCCAAATAATTCACTACAAGTGCACATCAACCACATTAGTATATTATGGATCAAATCCACAGAGACCAAGGTTGCACTTAGAATCAAATCTCGCTAGGATAAAATAAATGTTTTTTTGGTTTTCTGAATGCAACTAAATAAAAGTGCAAAAATATAAAATTGATGTAAACGATAAGATAAAAGCGCTAGGTGTTAGGAAATTCATAGGTAAAGATGTTTTAAAGTTCATATTATCATGCAAGGATTCAATTTGAAAATAATTCTCAACTCAAAAGACAAAATTAGATTAATCTCGTCTCGAAGTATTAGAATCTTATGTTCATATTACTAAAGAAAAACTCTCGTTGTATTTAGATCATTTAAGCATGCATTAAGTTCAAATTCGATATGTTCATAAACAAATTAGGTGATCAAGCTAATTCAAACATTAAGAACAAATCTAGCCTATGTATCTAACAAATCTAATCTTGGGATAACCCTAACTATCATACATGGTTTTCTTAGGAAACCTTAAAACCTATCTATGAAACTACTCAAACATGTTCAGAGAAACAAGCATCATAGATTCAAAGATAAAAGAAAACAATTGCCTAAAACAAATATAATAAAAAAGTTCATAAATCTTCTCCAAAAGAAGTTCAGGGTTTGGATCTCGTCTCCCTCGGTGAAAAAGAAAAACTATAGCATAAAATATAAAGTAGAATAAAGCTTAACCTAAGAAATAAGTTCTAAATTCCTATTTAAAGGGGAAAAAACTAAATATGGAGAAAAGGAAATCTATTGGGAAACTTTCGTGCAAAAATTGTGCAAAACGGATTTATGGATTGATCGGTCCAGTATCATTGCGATCGACCTGTTGTTTTGGAGTTTTCCGGAGACTTTGGATTGATTGATCCATTCTCGGATCGATCAGTCTGTTTTCCACGACCTTCTTCTGCGAGCCAGTTTGACCAGTCTTCAGTAAAATCGTCATAACTTTTAATTGCACCAATATATTGACATCAAACCACTTCCATATGAAAGCCAACTCACGTGGATATCTTATATCAAAATTTCATCTTCATCCATCCATGGGAACATCTTCAAACATTGGTAAACTTCTTACCCTTCTGTCGGACTCTGCATATGCATATGCCAATTTGCATCCAAAATGTCTCAAAATACCTCAATCTTTTCCAACGCCACCTAAAACCTGAAATGACTCAATAAAGGAATAAAAGTCTCTAAAAACACAACTTGATTCGATAAAAGACTCTAAACGAAGTGGTAAAATCACGTAAAAACCGAGTATATCATCCATCTTCACAGGTACGAACATTATTTGTTTAAGAAAGGCAGATTTTGTTGGTGTTTAATTTGTAGTGAAACACATTTTTCCTTTTTTTCCCCATGCAAAGATGATCATGCCTATGAGAGAGGTGCTTGGAAGTTTATCAATTGTGTTATTGCATCCTCCGGTGACATAAATATCATAGTCTGCCCCTGCATCGACTGTCGCAATGTAGATCGCCGCTCAAATAGTTAGGTTGTAGTCATCTTGTAACTAGGGGAATGGATGTAAGTTACAAACTTTGGAACTATCATGGAGAACCATATACTGAGGCTGAAGTGGTAAGAAAAGATAGCAACTATTATTATGAAATTATTGGGTTGTATAAAGCAGCTATAAAGTTTGATGAAGAATTAGCTAATAACAATGACATAGATGAGACGGTAGAGATCGAAGACAAGAAAGAAGACGAGTTCCTAGCAAAGTTAGGGGATGCTGAAACACCTTTGTATCCAAGTTGCGAAAACTATAGTAAACTATCTACCATTGTATCATTTTTTAGACTGAAGACACATAATGGATGGTTTGATAAGAGCTTCAATAACCTGCTAAATACATTGCGTGATATGTTACCGGAAGATAATGTCCTTTACACATCACTTTATGGTGTGAAGAAAATTTTCAAAAGATTTGGTGAATAACATTAATTTAGGTTCTAACTCTGTTAAGGTTTTGGTCGAGTCTGCTTCTTGTAAAGAAGCATTTCCTTGGAGACATGCACCCAACATGTTCACAATTGAGTAAGCTATTGGAGAAATGATTGCATGGCCTGAAAATAAGCGTTTAATTTTGGAAACAGAAGAAACTGCAATTAGGATAATTATTGATATCTTACTTTTATGATGATTATATTAAGTGATGTTTCATATTCTTAATTTTGAATTAATATGAGAGAGTCCCTCCAAATTTTCTATGAATAAGTGCAAACATTTTGAGTGGAATACAGGAAATGAGGAAGTGTTGGCTGAAGGTCGTTGGCAGTGTAAGAAATCAAGTGCAATGGTTAATGGTCTTCCTCTAGGACCAAATGCAGCGAAGGTCTTTGTGGACGTGGTAGTAAAACCAGACACATTTCTTTGGAGATCATCCTCAGAAGTGACTTGCCTCCAGGAAGCTGCCATGTCTTTTGTAGTTTGGCCTATGAATAGAGTTGTCTTCAAAGACAACTCTATTCGAACAAGTGAGACAACTTCTACAAAAGAATCTCTAAATAATCCAAAGACCACAAAACCAGTTTCAAAATCAAAGGTACTAATTTTGTATATGTTATGGTTATACCTATCTTGAGATCTTACATTTCTAGTTACTCAAAATAAGTTTTGGTACCTGCTGCATTTGATGTGTTAATGTGTTCAGTTACTACACTTGTTGCAAGAATGTAATACCATAGAAGATAACACCCTTCCAGCATGTAAGACAACTCCTACATGTGAAGAGCAAAAGAATCCAATCGATAACTCTCCTGCATCTAGAAATGGTCTACCATCAGGGTCTAATTGTCTTATTCCTAAATCTTTACCGAAATTAAAGAAACCCCCTTCTAAAAAAATCTAATCAAATTTACAATCACCCCTTCGAAGATCAAAGGTACATGCATTATGTATGTTATGTTTATATATGTTCTTGAGGTTTATGTGTTAATGTGTTAAACTGTCTTATTATATTTTTTTCTTCGTCTTTCATATTTGTTGGTTTTAATTTTCTTCAATAGTTTTTGTTGCTATTGGAAATGTTTTTGTATTTAATGTTGATCAGTTTTTGTTTCCTGCTAATAATGTGTTATTATTATTTATGCATATTTGGACAGCGCAATGATGCATATGCTTGGAATAAAAATCAGAAGTGCAAGATCATTGACATCAATGGAGCGAAGGTTGTTGCTGAAGTACTGGATAACTGATGATCCAAATGTAAATGTTCACTTTGTTCCACTAGGGCCTAATAGAGTAAGGGTGTGGATTGATGTGGTTAAGGAGAACAATGCAGTAGTTTGGAGGCCAGATGATGAGATAATGGTTTTAGGAGATGCACTAGGATCTTCTATTGCTTGGCCTAAAAAGAAGTTGTCGCCTGATTATGGTATGATACTATATCTAAAACTTGTTTAGTGTTTGGTTCAGTGAATGTATTGGTTCTCTTAAATTTAAGACTTAAAGCGCTTGAATGATGTTGTTTTGGTGAAACTTGCCATAAACTAGTTTATGTGTGGATATACTGTTGGATGGAATGGAAGCTCATGTTTATTAATGTATTTTATATTATGAAATCAGAATTAAAATATGGAAAATAACAATAACAGAAAAGATGATACATAAAAAATTATATTGCATAAAACAACAACAATAAATATAGACAATAACAGTTATATAATAAAGTAGTATGAAATAAATGCTATAAAAACAATGGATATGGTAGCAAGAATATATCAATATTATCTTATACTATAGTAGTCTATAGCATTTTCACATTAGTGCCTAGAGGTGGGAAAAAAACTCAAAACATGAATCTGAACCCGAACCTGAAAAAAAATTACCATAAGGGAAACTATAAAATACTCGAACGGTTTTTTTCTACAAGTTTGGATACCCGAATCCCAACGGGTATTATCCGAAACCCGAAAAAACCCGAATAGATACCTGAAATTATGACTATTATATTAAATATGTAGTTATGTATAAGTATGTTATTATGTATATATTAATATAATCATGGAAAAATAGGTTTTAAATGTTAAGTTTTGTAATTTAGTGGAGTAATGAGTTTTTGGGTCTTATATATACATATATATTTATTTATACAATAAATTCTATAATTAAGTTGAATTAGTATAAGAAAAAATCATGTATAGTTTTGTACAATAATTTCAATTTCATAAAAAAAAGTAAAAGTAAAAACAAGATGAATCATATTTAAACTAATTATTAAACATTATTAACACTAATTAAAATTTTAAGTCGATTAAAATCATAAAATTAGGTCGTTTGGTTTAATTTTTTTAATAAAAAAGTGGGTTGACTTCACTAGCCCCCTCAACTTTGTCCATCCAACTTTTTTCTCCTTGAACTTTGGAGCTCTTTAGTTTCCCACATGAACTTAGATTGCTCCTTATCTAACCCCCTCAACTTTTTCCATCCAATTTTTTTCACCCTGGACTTTGGAACTCTTTAATTTCCCACTTAAACTTAGATTGCTCATTACCCGACCCCCTCAACTATTCGTTCTCATTATTTTGCGCCCCTTAAGCGATTTGGAATACTGATTTGCGATTTAAATTATAAAAGTGATAACAAATTGTGTTTTGGTTTAACCCAATAAATCTTACGTTAAAATATTTTTAATATTAAATCTTA
>OVBE01003735.1:0-25978 GCA_900406425.1 Iberis pinnata
GATTCCCAAGTCAATTACCCTTTGTCCTTAGGAACGACTTTACATTGATTGCATTTTACCTTTTCTTGCTTTTACTCTGTTTGCATCCAAAAGTGTTTAAAGCCTTTCTCTGATTTATGATTTTTTACTTTCGTTGCACTTAGGACCTTTTAGAAACCAAACCCCCCCCCCTTTTAACATTAGCTTGACTTTAAAGCATCCAATACATCCACATTGCTTANGCCCATACTACAACGATGGGTTGATTGATAACCCATACGACCTCAAAATCCTATTATCATACGACCATGTCAAAGAATGGCTTTATGAAATTGAAGATCCATCCGTAGTATACTTACAAGGTATAATTGTTCAACGTTTCAAGTTCGTAAAAAATATCTGGAAAGGAGACTATGAAAAATGGCCCCAGATTCTGTTAAAAATGATCATAATGATGATAAGAAAGGGAAGCATGGGGGTAAAAAAATTGGTGGACATAGAATAACTCATTTAGACATGTCATATGTGGTTTATAAAATAGAACGGGTGAATGCGGTACAAACTGAAGAAATCAGAAATTTGTTCGCAATTGAAATAAAAAAAATTGTTTGCAAAAGAGAAGGCTAGTTTGAAGGATGAAGTGGTAGATGGGATAATCAGTGACTTGCGTAATCCAAGAAATTACGAAAGGATACACGCCTCTAAGAGGACATCGGATACACGTCCACGTCCACCGGATGTGGCAAATTCGAGCCAACCAGTTGACAAGATGGCATTGGATAGTCATGGTTGACAAGCAGGGTTCGGTGAGTCAAGCATTCCAAAATGGTCTGACTATGTGGGCATACAGAACATTCTCTTTCAAATAGTTCAAACCCATGGTGAGGCTCTCAATGTAAATATTTCTTGTTGTTTCTTACCATTTTTATGAATCTACCAAACATTGACTGTTGTCTATAACAGGAGGTGGAGAGAGGGGGTGAACATTGGATTATCAACCCCCTCACAAATTGCACATCCATTGTCAAACTTGTCAAAGAAAAAGGTATGTTCTGATATAGATGTAATACCAAAATGTGAATGGGTGGAAACCGTTGAGTAATGATTAATGCCTGATTTAATTTAGGTGACGGATGTGGATGAATATATTGGAGTAGAAGAAGGATCAGAAGGGGACGATATTGACCAACATAATTCGGACACGGCAAATGTTGTTTCATTATGTCCACCCAAAATTAACACGTTATTTTCTCGTCTACTTGTAAACTTTTGTTTTTGTTGTTATTTCCAGTGTGTTGGTGAAGTTAACAGTGAGGAAGTATCAAGCTGGGACGAACTAAATGATAAAAAGGTGAAAATCAATTGTACTGGAAAACAAATGGTGGACGAATATATGTTACATCCATGCTTATGTATATGTCCATTTTTCTTTTGTAGACATCCAGGGATGTTGATACATCAGAGGCAGAGTCAGAGTCAGAAAAGCAAACAGAGAAGGAGTTTGAGCACAATGAAAGTGATGTAGTAAGTTGTAAATATGTTAAGTTAATTTTAATACAATGGCCATTAAGATTTTTTATTTTGGATCAGGGAACTAACTCTGATCCGGATTGGGGGGTGAAGATTTGTCGCCGGATGAAGTAGACATAAGCAAAGCATCGCAAAAACGTCATGGGAAAAGGCCCCAAGTTGCAGACGAGGACGATTTGATCCCAGTCCATGGCATGTCCAAGAAGATGCAAAAAACACGGGCAGGAGGACACGGGCAGTGGCCCATACAGAGGGATTTTATAAAGAATCTAGTTCATCCGTCATTGGAAATATTAGAAGAGAATTTGAAGCATAAATTTCTTTCAAAGCTCAACGCATATAGACGAGAGTACTTTCCCCGTCCACAACACCTTAATTTATAGATAGTATGTAACTAAAGTTGATATGACATGTTGTCTACCAGAGAATACATCATCGATGGACATGCGATTAAGAAGTCCTTCTTCAAGGAGATTTTAAAACTGCAACAGTGGTTAGAGTCTCATGTAAGGAAATTTATCGTTTTGGAAAATATTTAAATGACATTATTTTGATGTCTCAATTGTTTGATTACTCTTCTTATTGCATATGGATGCGCTGTTAAATCTAATTTGGAGGAAATTGGGGTATTGTTTGATGCAAAAGAGGGTTGCAATAATGGATCCATGGTTTGTCCAAATGCTTTGTCTCGATTAAAATAGGTTCAAGAGGTCTAAAAGCAAAGGAACATGGCTTTGGAACAGCGCAACAAGGAACTATGTCTGTGGTATTATCCCCAGTAGATATAACAACCTTGCATGGTATTCAATGGTGGACACTATGTATGCTCCTATGAACTAGGGCACGAAGTACTGGGTTGCACTTGTAATAGATCTTATCAATGGAAAGATTACCATTCTCGGCCATTTGCACAGCGCAACTAACGTTTGAAAAATGGGTTCTTTCATGAAACTGGTGGTGGACATGCTGCCTGCTGCAATAAACCAGCTTGTGACTCTGAAATCGTTTATAGTGCAGCTGCCGACAACCTTTGTCTACGATAGGATCGCTACCGTTTCTCAGAATGAACGTTGTAGAGATTGTCGCCCTCTTTCTGTGAAGTTCATGGAGCTTCACTTTGAATAGGCACAACTGCTCGGCATATCCTATGCTATGGTGGATAACATTCGAATGAAGTATGCCTTCGACCTATATGAAGAATTCATTTTCAAACTACGAGACTATGAAGGTTTATTGTGAGGAAGGAACACTTTTTTGAATCTTATAGTCCATGTAGTAATCATGTTTCATATCTAGACACTTATTGAAGATGGTATCGGTCAAATGTTTTGAATGATTTGGAATATTAATTGAAAATATTGTCCACATTGTAGTAAAATATGGTTTCGGTTAAATATCCTGATCGATTATATTTGTTCAAATATATCCAACACACAAGATGTTCACCTTAATCACTTATGTCCACTAACTATTATTTATGTTCGCTTTTTGCATTTAGATCTGGTGCGACAACAAAATCATATTATGTCCACTTAATTTAAATCCAAAACATAATTTATGTTTTCCACATAATATTACATATGTCAACCAACCGCATCTGTAATTTTAAAACGTCCACCGAAAATACCTCCCCCAAAATTCGTCCACTGTAAACGAAGCGCATGTGTACCACTTTATATTGGATTTTTGCAGGTCGCTCTATTGTGACCATGTCTTCCACAAGTTGTGCACTTGTTCCATCCACCAGGCACTCCCTGGTTACCTGATGTTATGTCCATGTTATAATGTTGTCAATGTATACTTTAAAACACTTTACTTACGGGATACTCTCCTTGAGATGGGATTTGTTGTGTTCGAGGTCTCTCTGAGCCTCTTTTTTTTTATGCGGGTCAGTTGTAACTTCTTGTACTGCTTCAGGAATATATGTGTCCTCCTCTCTTGCTGGAGGCAAAATGTTCTCGGTCCACAACTTCCTCCAAACTTCTACAGTATAGCATTCTCCTATAAGATAGTACACATCTACGTTTTTTATTCCAATTGTAGCCAAAACATGACAACATGACACTAACAATACGTCAAAAACCCTGCATGTGCAACTTCTTTTAAGTAGGTTTACCGTGAAAATCATTCCAGTTCCCTCATTAACTTCATACACCCATTCGTTTGATGCAATAACTGCACAATCGATAGATTCTTGCCATTGTTTTTTCAGCATGTTTTCAATTTGTGGTGTAGAGCGGGTTGAGGTATTTCTTGCTGCTTCCCGTTTGGTGCAAAACCACCCCATTAACTTCGTCCTGATTGATTCCACCATGAGAGCAATGGGTAATTCCAAGACCCTCTGCAGTGTTGCATTCAAAGACTCTGATTTATTGCTACTCATTAAATTATAACGCATACCAGGGAAGTAAGTTAGTGTCCAATGAGGCAATCCTATGTCAATCAGATATTGTGCATAACTAGCGTTACATTTCTCAATTTCTTCAAACCATTACCTTAAATCTTCAACCGTATAAGATCGTGCTGCATTTGATACCATTGAAGCGATGCCTTCACACTTAAACATATGTTTAACATTCCTAAACAGATGCACATAATAGGCCCCATGTTGGGCTAATGGATACACTTTTTTCAACCCTGCATAAATCGCCCCGGGTCTATCTGATACGAACACCAAATCGGGCTCGTCCACAACAAACTCAACTAACAGTGTCAAAAACCAAGTCCATCATGTTGTATTCTCTCCATCGATTACTCCAAATACCAAAGGTAATATCTTATAGTTCCCATCTTGTCCACTTGTTGTAACCAAACAACTTTGGTATTTTTCTTTCGTTTGTGTCCCATCTATGACTATTACCTTTCGCAAATACTTATATCCAGCTACTGAAGCACCGAAAACGAAGAACATATACTTAAAAAAACTCCTCCCTTCAACCGTCCTCACCGTTTCTGTTCTAGAAATTGTCCCTGGGTTTATGATTTTCAAGAGATGCAAATAAGTTTCTAGGCCTGTATAACCATCTTCCTCATTTCCACGAGCTTTTTTCATTGCTGACTCCTTTGTACGCCAAGATTTTTTTATATAATATGTTTACATTGAAATCAGACAAAATCATTTGTGGTAGTTCGTATGCCTGAGGGCCTGTATGTCTGTGTGCGTATTTTCCCTTCAATAACTCCCCAAGTATTGGGATTGTGGCTTTTCTTCCATATTGAGATCTTGATGCTACAACACATGTATGCCTAAGTGTAGCTGTCCTGATTTCCAAATTTTCATAATTTGAATGTTTTGTGGCATAAATCTTCCACCTACATTTCGAATCACCACAAATGAAATTAACCCTTTTCTTATCGGACGATCTCACTTTAAAGTTAAAGAACCTCTTTATGGAGTGCATAGATAGTACATTATGTAGTTCTATCTTGTCTTTAAAAACCATTCCACATGGATCAAATCTCATGAGCTATATAGATTCATATGTGATTTGTTTGTTCGCAACAACATTGCATTGTCTCTGAATGGTAGATCCATATGTGATTTGTTTGTTCGCAACAACATTGCATCGTCATTCATCATAACATGATCATCACACCAAAGGTGGTCAGTGTCGCCTACACAATTATGTCCATCCTCAAGCCATTTATGTCCATGAGCCATTTTACGTCCATAAGCGCATTGGGACCAGTGTCCATCGTCCACTATGTCCACTGGTCTATCATTAACTATTTCAACTATTTCCACTGGTCCATCGTCCACTATGTCCACTGGTCCATCTTCCACTATGTCCACTGGTCCATCGTCCCCTATGTCAACTGGTCCACCAGAGTGGGTCTAGTGGTTGTGTTCCCCACCAACAATTATGACATCAGCTTGATGACTTACATCGACATCACTTTGTCCATCCTGCAAACGATGTTCCTCCCCCCCCCCCCCCCCCTCNTGTTATACGTTCATAATCGCCTTTTACGGCTAAACCTTGTCCACCGTCCATCAACATTGTATCTCTCATATCAACTTTCTCCACCATATCGATACTTTCACAAAATTTTTCATCTCCACCACCGAGAACCTTCACGATCGAGTCCTTTCTAGAGAGAAGCTTGCTTACACATTTCAGGTCAGCCTCCAGCACTTTAGCGCAAACATAACCACTCACTGTGGTCTTTCTTCCGTCCATTCGGTCCACCACAACCTTGTTTATTGTTGATAAAAACATATTCAGTCCACTTTGCTCCAATCTTTTCTTCATGTAGTTTGACAGTCATGTATCGTACTCAACCCTAATCGATGGTGGTGTTCTCCCTCGTGTCAATGCTACACCCAACCCTTGACAACAAAAGCTTAAGTTGATTTTTTCTTCATCTTCTACCCCAAACGCTTCTCATACCTTCCTCTCAAAATCTTTGTATTGGTCCTCCTTATCCAAATGCAAAGATTTGGCATTTTTGTGCTTGGAGACTATAAAATTCCAGTATTCCAAAGTCGTAGTCTCCCACTCGCCGGTGATGACTACGACAGTGTCATTCATCGTTATGTCAATGTCCACTCCCTTTCAAGATCAAAACAGACATATTAACTATAGCAAAAAATTTTGATAATATGAGCGGATGTTAAATTCACGAGCACACATACCATATAAATCGTTTTATTCTTTCTTTTGCAGTTCTTCTTCAGCTTCCTATGGAAGTTTTCTTACAGATGCGAGATTTCTCACTCCTCATCACATTCATTTATTATTCCTATCACTTCAGTATTAACCACAGTATAACAGTCTGCGCTGGGCGCGTATTGATAATCGTAAAAGGTAAAACGGACCAGAATAAAGGTCCTCTACCAGACTATTATGGTATTACACAAAAAGATTAGCCATCGTGGTAATCAGCATAAAAATATCCAATATTATGGCATTTTTGAGAATAGTGGTAAAAGACCCTACATAATACATATATTTTTAGAAAATTTAAAACGTGGATCGTAGTGTTGAGCTGAAGAAAAGATAATTGATCATGTGCAAATGCACTTGCTAATATAACCTACCACAAACATTCAAAAAAAATAATAATAAAAATTGCTTATACAAATAAATTTAGTTATGTTGTTTTTCTCTCTTCTCTCTATTTTTTCATTGAGATCTAGAAGAAGAAGTCGGAACGGCAAAAGGTATGAAAGACACCACCGCCATCTTCTGAAAACAACGCTGGCGCATCGTGACTCTCAGATCCGTCAGTGACTCTAACGCTGGCGGACTTCTCCGGTTCCATTCTGAATCTCAACCTTCTCCATTTTTCCGGTCCTGCTCATCTTCATCTTCACCAAAAATGTAGAAAATTTTGAAGCAGATGAACCATGTCACAGTTTCTAGCCAACTCTGCATGTCAGAGCTCACCGCGGAGGACAATCTGCCAAGGGTTTAGCAACCCAAGGTGTGTGAGATCTACTCGCCGGAAGACTAGGACCAGTAGATCTAGGGGCGGTATTGTGAAGGTGGTTGTTGTCGCTGGACACCTATTGCTACTCCCGAAGCCGGCTACAGTGTAAGGATAACCGAACTCCTCCTCCTATGTCTTTCTTTTCGGTCTTGAGTGGGAGGCGGTGACGGTACTGAGTTACCGCCTCTTCGAGATCTCGTCGTCGGACCTCTGACGACGATCATGTGTCTTGGAGGCATCCGCAGAGTTCGACGACAACGTAAAGAGAGATTTTTTTTTTCTTTTGCTAGGGTTTTAGATAAGCATCTTGGATCTGAGTCTGAAATGTTTTATTTAAAAGTCCAATCCGATTTTGATTATGTTTTTGGGTCTGATGTAATTTGGTTTGAGTTTGAGTTTCATAATGTAATTAGATGTATTACATAAATTATTTAATAGAAAGTCTTTTTATCAAAAAAACAGATTCAATTATTTATTGTAAACCCATTAGTTTGCGGTTCAAACTTAAGATGAACTTATAGTAATTTTAAGGGTTGACAATTTTTCCCCTCTGAACAATATCAACCCACACTATTTCCCCCTAAACTTGTTGCCTCATCAGTATATTACACAAACTATTTGATTTTTTAGAAAACCCCCCAAACTTAGGATTTCTCTTTAGATTCCCCCATAATTAATTAACACACTAAATCGCGACTTAAAATTACAATTATGATTCGAAATTGTGTTTGGGTTTAGGTTATTTTTCGATTAAGGGTTCTTCAAAAGAGGAATTTTGAGAGCTACCGGAGAAATCAAGCCCTAAAACTTTCTGATTCGGGACTTTTCGGGACTTAATTTCTCTCTAAAATTGATTTGTGGCTTGATTTCTTCCTTAATTCTCAAAATCGTCTTTCTGAAGAATCCTAAATCGAGAAAATAACCCAAAACCAAACACAATTTCGAATCATAATTGTATTTTAAGTCGCGATTTAGTGTGTTAATTAATTGTGGAGAAATCTAAAGAAAAATTCTAAGTTTGAAGGGTTTTCTAAAGAATCGAGTAGTTTGTGTAGTATACTGATGGGGCAACAAGTTCAAGGGGAAATAGTATGGGTTGATATTGTTCAGGGGGAAAAAATCGTCAACCCTAATTTTAAATATTTTAAAGCAAATACATAGCGTTTGGGAACGGTTGCGGAAGAACTTGGTAAACCTCAAAGCTATTAAAGAACACAAATATAACACATTAGAAATAGTGTTACAATTAATAATTTTACTTATACTTCGGGGGTTAGAATGAAAATATCAATTATATAAAACAAAGGACCAAATTGGAAATATCGAGGAAATATCAAAATTAGGTTTGATGATAAATCCCTAAAACCCTAGAAATATGTATCTCCCAATCTCAGAAACAGAGAGCTTCTTCTCCTAATCATCCATTTCCAAAGATGCGGCCGTTAGACGAGAACGAGACAACCGTTGTCTTCGAGAAGATCTTCAAATTCGTCGGCAATAACCTTAAGAACATCGTCGAGAACCCTTCTCATGAAGGACCCGACCCAGAACCCGGCCGTTATTGCTTCCGCCTCCAAAAGAACAGAGTCTATTACGTCAGCGAGTCTCTTGTGAAGAGAGCCACCAACATCTCCCGTAAAAACCTAGCCTCGCTCGGAACCTGCATCGGGAAGTACACACACGCCGGGAGTTTCCACCTGACAATCATGTCGCTCAATCTATTGGCGGCGAACGCTAGACACAAGGTATGGCTCAAACCAACATCGGAGATGTCGTTTCTTTACGGGAATCATGTATTGAAAGGTGGATTGGGAAGAATTACTGATAGTATAGTTCCGGGAGATGGAGTTGTAGTGTTCTCGATGTCAGATGTTCCGTTAGGGTTTGGGATTGCGGCGAAGAGCACGCAGGATTGCCGGAAATTGGACCCGAATGGTATCGTTGTGCTTCATCAGGCTGATATTGGTGAGTATTTGAGGGATGAAGATGAGCTTTGAAAAACTTGAAAGGTTTCATCTTTTCTTAGGATGTTTTTGCAATCTTATCTTGATTCTGCTTGTTGTTTTTATGCTTTTTGAGTTTTTAAGATATGTAGCTGTTGCAAATTTTGTGGCACATTGTGTTGGATCTATGAAAGTCTGGACTTATATGAATTTTCTGTTTAGGGTGTAAAGGCTAAAAACATACATACATAAGCTAATTCTTGAATTTACAAGATGATGATTCAGATTTGTGTTGGAGACGGCTTGCTGTTCAAATGATATCTCTTTGAGTTTATACTTTATAACTCAAAAACCTTCCAATTGTTAACAAGTCTGAAACTTTGCTCTGAGTGTGTACCATCAAACACACATGTTTATACAGTGAAATCTTATTTGGACAGATTGTATAACTTGTCTGTCCGTGGAAATCTTGTGGGTATTCTTAAGAATGTTATAGACATTGAAATTTTTTAGTTTAGGGCTTTTTACTCATCTGCAAAGTTCAAAACTCAAACCAACGAAGAAACGTCTAGGGATTGCAGCAGATAGGTCCATTAAATATTCACAAAGAGTTGCATTGAGAATTTTTAGAGGCACCATCTTTTTTCTTAATGCTGTAAACCGCACTAGAACCAGAACTAGAAGTAATGAACTTTGTTTATGCAAAGTGTAAAGTCACGGTGTTACCTAGAAAGTTGGACTTAGATTAGGGGTTTACAAAAATTATTGTTAAATATCCTACTGTGTTAGAGAAGACAACAAGCCCGTCTAGCTCAGTTGGTAGAGCGCAAGGCTCTTAACCTTGTGGTCGTGGGTTCGAGCCCCACGGTGGGCGTTGTTATTTTCTTTTTCAGATTTTTTTTTACTTCGTTCTCTCTCAGAGGTACTCCCACGGTGGGCGTTGTTATTTTCTTCAATTGTTATTTTTTTTTTTTTTTTACAAACATAGGAGATGTAAATGGTCTGTAAAATAAAACTTTTAATCATACAACATCCAAAGACATAACCTTACAATAATATATATATGGTACCATTTTGTTCCCCTCACTCTCTCCTATCTCTCTACCAAAGACTTTAGTCTCGGTCTCGTCATTTCGCTAAGGCTCTAACATCACATTCTGAGTGATTTTTTCTCTCTTTAATCTGTGCAATTAAACCCATGACAAACCGAAAGCCAGATTACGAGAACAAGTAGTAACAAGATTCCAAGAACCACAAGTTTTATCTTCATGTTCTGGTACCACAGTTTCCTCCTCACCTGTGTCCCTTGTTTCTTATACTCTTGCGCCTAAAAGATTCAAATAAACACAGTTTAAAGTCACTATTTCAAAGAGCACTAGCACTTACAAGATCAAGTGTCCTTTTTACCTGAGAGCGTAGATTCTCGGTCTTGTCAGTCAGAACCGTTAGATTTTCCCCTCTGTCGATTGCCTGACAACAGATGAACAAGATCGGAGATGTATAAGCATAGATACACAGTAAAATTGTCTATGCTTTTAACTTAAGGGACATACGTTATTGCTTTTTTCAGAGCCATCATTGTAAAAGGTAAAGCAAAGGAGAATGATTGGTTGTCTAAGTGTGCAGAAAAACATAAGTGTCAATGATGAGGCATTACCTTGTCAATATTCTCCAACATTATACTTTTAACTTCTGAAACTTGAGCCTTAACTTTTATTAGTTTTTCAATCTCCTCTGCATGGTCAACAATATACTTCATGTGTTCTTTCATCACCGGCCTGCAATTTCGACAAGGATAAAATCTTTCACTAGTATTCACAATAACAAAGAATTTCTTTCTCCAAGTTGTTTAGATTTCCAAGTACCCGAACTCCTTGTTTAGACTTTTGGCAATAGCTGTACTTGCTTTTCCACCTCCATATCTCTTCTTGAAATCAGCTTTAACACGCTCCAGAAATGCAATCGAAATCTGTTTGCTAAGAGAATCTTTTGCCACAACACAATATGCTGAAAAAAGCAAAAGAAAGAAATATATCAATTTCAAGGAGCAGGAAATGTACCGATACATTGTTTTCACAAGATGCATATAACAAAGTAAAGTATATTCAGGAGGACATCGTGGTGGAAGAAGAAGGTCTCCACATAACAATGCTAACAACACAAAGCATTAATCATATTATATGCCATGTAAGTGTAACAGCCAAAGGACACTGCAGTAAAGTAAAAACAAATGGTATTTAACAATTAACAGGAAAGAGATAACGACAAGTAGACTGCATTTGGATAATGATGCTAAAAATCAACATCTAAAATTTTTCAAACCTGTAAAATCCAACTTCAGGGAACAACACTATTCAATCAAATACTGCCTCATACATGCCAATGGCGGAAACTTTTCAGAGTTGGAATCCCATCAACATGATATATCCTTGGTTATAATTCATGAAATCTAATATTCTAAGCTATATGCATAACATATTCTTATATCATAACTGGTTCTTATACAAAGACTAGCACAAAGATCTCCAATCTACATCAAGCAAATATTTCTCCACAATTTGACTGTACACAAGATAAACCAAACACTCAACAGAATTTGAGGTGTTCTGTTACTAGTTGTATCTTCAAGGAGATCAAAGCCCACACAAGTCTAACAAAGGTCAGATAAACTTGACCTAATCAGATGATACAACTTAATTTAGAAATTTTTGTTCCATGAGATATTTGTATATAATAATCAGCAAACAAGAAAAATGATCAATTCCTTCGTCTGTTTGATTCCAATCTCCCACCAAACAACACTTGAAAACACACATCTGAATCTACGATAAGATTCAGATGAAGCGCATCAGCTAATCCTGAGCTAGATCCATCAAAATCTTACTAGTGGATTCAAACTAAAGAACACTTTTCGAGGCACATGAAGAAGAGAAGAGATAAAAGAAATGAGTGAGAGGGAGTAATCAAACCGTAGCCTTCTTCGACGAGGAAGTTGAAGGTGTGGTGATCGCAGTTGTAAGTGAACTTGCTGTTGCTGGAGGAAGGAAGCTTCTGGAGACACTGAGAAGCAATCGACGGGAAATTACCGGTGAACTCGGTATATTCGGCAAGAATCATAGTGCCTCTGGCGACGAAGCTGTAGATAAACGATTCCTGACCCATTGAGTCGCCACCGAGTCGGCTGGGGCAGAGAGAAAGAGAGAGTTTTGATCTTTAACTTTAGTGCAAAGAAAGCGGCATTTTGCCTGTGTCTCAATTCACTAAACTTTACTCTAATTTTATTTCTCTTTTTCTTATACAATTTTTTTACCTTTTATTGTCATTTTGGATCACTACTCTTAATTGAAATTGGATCGGAAAGGGTAAAAACATATATATTTTTTTGCTAAGTTAAAATAGGAGAGAGACAGATAAAATAAGACCACGACTGTTGATAGATCTAAAGAGTATTTTAGGTGAATTTTTAACTAAATAAATAAATAAATAAAGAAAAATATCTTAAAAATACATAAATTTATTTAATTTTATCTTTTTAATACACAAACTTTTTAGCTGCTATTTTAATTCACGAACTAATTTGGATGACTTTAATAATACATAAACTTTTCAAATTTGTAAGTTTACACTAATTAATAAAAAAAAATATCTTAAAAATACATAAATTTATTTAATTTTATCTTTTTAATACACAAACTTTTTAGTTGCTATTTTAATTCACGAACTAATTTGGATGACCTTAATAATACATAAACTTTTCAAATTTGTAAGTTTACACTAATTAATTTAACGTCCGTTAAATGTCATTAACGGAAGTTAATCATGGTTAGTTAACTTTACGGGAATAAATCTTAAAAATACGTGAACTTATTTATTGTTTCCTCTTTAATACATGAACTTTTGACGTTGCCATATTAATACAACTAATTTATGTGATCTTAATAAGACATCTACTTTTTGAATTTGCAAGTTTACAGTGAAAAATAAATGGATGTTAAATGTCATTAACGAAACTATTTAAGATAGAAAATCTTTTTGTGTATCTAAGCAGTGGCTCGTTTAAGGTTGGATAACCCTCGATTCGTCTTTGTAGTCTCTATCATTAATCTCATTGACTCGATTTTTTCAACTAAAACACAATTGATAGGTTAAAAATTTAATCCTAAAACAATTGATCGATCCGCAGACTGCACGATCGATCTCCTTGTTCTGGAACTTGACCAAATCTTTTGATTTGCTCTGAAATGCATCATTTTGCTCCAAAACGATTCAAACACCTAGAATCCTGAAAATCTACCAAATATGCAAGGAAAACGCTCGGAATAATGCAGAATAGCAGACATAGATGCCCATTATATGCATTAAAACCGAGTAATATCAACAACCACAACTACACCACATTAACACATGAAAATCGCACCCGATGAACCCATGAACATCGCCAACCATGAGGTTATTGTTAACTTTAACTATACAAAATATAGTTAAGGGCATAAAAGGGATTATGAAAATTAATAACCCTAGTTTAGGTTATTGTTCGTGAATTAAATCACGGTAAACATTCGTTTAACATTTCAATGTAAGCTTGCAAATTCAAAAAGTAGATATATTATTAAGATCACATAAATTAGTTTGTGTATTAATATGGCAACATCAAAAGTTTATGTATTAAAGAGGTAACAATAAATAAGTTCGTGTATTTTTAAGGTTTTTTCCTGTAAAGTTAATTAACCATGATTAACTTTTGTTAATGATATTTAACGGACGTTAAATTAATTGGTGTAAACTTGCAAATTTGAAAAGTTTATGTATTATTACGTTCATCCAAATTAGTTCGTGAATTAAAATAGCAACATGAAAAGTTCGTGTATTAAAGAAACAAAATTAAATAAGTAATTACTAAGATATGGTTCTTAATAAAGAATTTTAAGAACTTTCTAAGAACCTTTAGGCGTCATATGTAGAGTGGTTATCTTTTTAATATTTCTAAAATTGTTTTTGTTTGTTTTGAAAGTAGACTTGTTTTTAAAGAACCAAATGGTTCTAACACGAATGGAAGAAATAATTAGAGTAAAGTTTCTTAAGCATAAAATTAAGAACTATTTGATTATAAACGAAATGCTCTAAGAAAGAACACTCAAATAACTTAACAAAATTTAGAAAAACACAACAAAAAAATTAGAAAAACACAAATGGAAACAGATGATGACAACACACAAAAGACAGAGACGAAGTCCAACAAAAAACTGAAAAACAGACATTGTTCTTAGCTTAAGAAAAACTTCTCAAGACATATTACTAATCATCATCATTGATAGTGAAATCAGTCAAGAAGTTGGTAACTTGGAGTATCGCTCTTCTTATCTGACGCTCATCAACAAAACTCTTGTGCAGGCTGACAAGGTTACTGAATTTATTGTTAGTAGCCGACAGTGTGGTCTTGCGGATCTCAACTGCTATCGCCATAAGCTTGGGAAAGTTAGCCCTTTCTAAAACCTTGGTATCTGAGGGAGGTTTCAAAATCCTGAAGAACTGAGGCATTTCAAAATTCAATACAGACTTCACTGCTCTTCTGACCGCAAATAAATCAGCCGCTACAATTGGTGAGTTTAGCACTGGAGAATCCGTCACAAAAAGCATCTCTATTATGAACATCAGAGCGGACATTCCAGTCCATTCCAGCAGGCCACATGCATATGTGCAAACACTTCCAATAGGGTTTTCTATCTGACGTAAACTCAACACAGTCTGAAAGATGTGTTTCCTCAGATAAAAATTCTGACCAAGTGTTGCTCTGAACCGTTTTGCGTGTTCAAAGCTTAAGAACACTTCGTTACTCTCGTCAGGGTATGGCTTGTACGCCGCAGCAGCATAAAACGAGTTCATTCTTCTTCTACTCACAACCTCGGCAAAATTGTTTTCAGACATTTGTTTAAAAAGACAAAACACAATGAAACCAAATGAAGACAAGCATTTTCCTATTTTCATTCTGACCTCGACATCTTCCACTCCATTGTCATCCATTTGTGAAGGTACTCTAATGATGTTCAATTCAATACCCGATCCTACCAAAAAAGGACCTACGGTGTCATAAAGTCCAGGTATGATGCTCATGATGCAGCCGAGATAGTGACACATTCTGGCTTCCTCCGATGGAGCTTCCTCTCTATGTGCTGCTTCTAAATTGAGTTGAAAAGCAAGAAAGTTGTTTGCTCCACGATTCCATGAGTCTCCTCGATAAACATCACACACATATTGTACAGGGATTTGAGTGTGAGCTACAATTTCACCGATATTAGGTGCTTCATACCTCGCGACCATACCCGCAATGCCTCTCTTAACAATGATAGTAGGTCTAACCCTGTTCCGGCCAACATACCCTGTTGACCCTCCATGGATTTCCTCTTGCTCTTGTTGTCGATTCTCGTTCCTTTCAACCATTTTCGATCTCTTACGTGAGATTAACCTTGACGTAGATAGTAGTGGACTTCCTCGTTATCTTGAAAACGACCTTTCGCTTTACCTTTTTGAGATGTGTACTTAGCAATTGACTCTTAAGATGGAGTTTGAACTACCATAAAGATGGTGAAACATTTATTAGTTTATATCATTAAAAATGATTTTCATAAAATAAAACTAAGATGTATATTTTTTTCTTAAAATTAGGAGATGACAGGCGTGCTTTATATCTAGCTATATCTAATTTTATATTTTATTTCCAATTTAATGTATTTTTGTGAATATATTATTATTATTATTGCTGTTAAATTTATAAATATAAATAATTATCCAAATTTAAACATATACTCAATTTTAAATTCAAGCCATCGTAATTATTAAAATTCTCAGCCATATCACATGTCTTGAATAACGTTTCTCCACAAATTCCGGAGTGAAATGAAAATTTTAGCACCACATGATCTTTTACGACTACGCATACATTAGAAATCCTACTCAAATTTCTTCAGTTTTCAATAGTTATGCTTGTTCTTTAACTTCAAAAATAAAATATCAAGAAGAGTTACCATTACTACCTCTCTTGGTTTTGATTCCATATGGATGGAATGATAAAACTGAAGCAACACCAATTATTTGGATTAGTGATTTGGTGTCTTTACTTACAGAAGACTAAGTTGCCACTTGTTCATCATAAGGAAATTGAAAGAAACAATATTGTCACAAAACATGAGTAAAGTGAGTCAAGGAAACGTTAACCATCTTTAGAAGATGGTCATCTAGCTAGATCAGGATGCAATCTTCCCCATTTATCAACCACATCAAACCCAGAGAGTCCACAAGCACCTTCAACTTTCAATTAATACCAAAACTACTCCACCATTACATACTGTATCAAATCCATAACACATGAGATTAAACTTTCCAAATGAAAAAGAAGCTACAATTACGGATTTTGGCGACGATACAAGACCTGATATTCATGAAGAAGAAGACGCATTGAAACGATTTCAGCACTCTGCAAGAACTCAGCTTCTGAAATAGTCTATTAAAAGGAGTCGTATGAATCCCATCATATGGGAGCTAAGCTAGTATGTTCGCTTGACCTTGCGTTAATTGATAAACTAAAAACAAAACAGCCAAACATAATTTGAGATTAGTTTGTAAATCAAAACCAAGATCGACCAAACAACAGATTAAAACTACTGCATCGAAACAATTTAAGCATGTTATTACATTATCCAGTATAGCATTTTGCCCAAGTACCTTAATTTATAATAAGAGATATGGAGAAGTTAAGAACAACCTGAACATATATCTTGGATTGAGAAACCAGCCACACACTCTAGGCTTGAATTGGACAATTTCTCGTGCCATATCTAGGTGAAGCAGTGACAAATGCGGCAACAACAACACTTAAAGCCTTCTCTCTCCTCTCTATAGTGGATGTGCTCCCCTCAAAAGATGACAACTTGGA
Source organism: Iberis pinnata (assembly GCA_900406425.1). Lineage (NCBI taxonomy): Eukaryota > Viridiplantae > Streptophyta > Magnoliopsida > Brassicales > Brassicaceae > Iberis > Iberis pinnata. Next base: position 16,816 of record OVBE01003735.1, read on the forward strand.
TTTCACAATTTTTTTCGATGATTTTGAAGATGGAAAATCCTTCGAAAAATCAATTTATGAGGCCTCACCAAATTTAACTTGGAAGAGTAGATGAAAGGCATATATAATCAGTATGTAATCAATTTTTTGTGTCGCTTTGATATTCAAAAGGATAGATATGTTTCTAGGAAATTGAATATCAACCTTTGAAGAAATCGATAAAAGAATCGATTTGTTTGACAATTCATAAAAGAGGAAAAAAGGCTGATGTATCACAAAGATAGAAGCTGATGTGTCATCTTATTGTGATTAATATAATTTGTGTATTCTGTTATGTAATTATTAATTATATAATTATGATATAATGATATTAATAAAATATGTATATTATGTTATTAAAATTTAAATATGTATATAGTAGTTTGATAATCTTTACTTTTAGTTTAATATAATTAAAATAATACTATTTAATAAATATGATAAATATAAAGTATATTGTATTAATCTATCTAATTTTTATTTTGTATTTTTGAATATAAATAACAATTTCATAATTAACCTATATAAAATTTGGATGTTGCATATATATATATATATATATATTTATATATATNTATATATATTTATATATATATATATATATTAGTATATAATAACAAGTTGGTTTTTGTTTTTTCAAAATTTTGGTGGGCTTAGTATTTGAATTTTAGCTTAAATTGAGTAAATACTTTTATTTATTTGATTACATTTTATATTTTTAAGATAAAATATATGTTTGTATTCTGTTATGTAATTATAAATTATATAATTTTGGCATAATGATTTTAATAAAATAAATATATTATGTTATTAAAATTTAAATATGTATATAGTAGTTTGATAATCTTCACTTTTAGTTTAATATAATTAAAATAATATTATTGAATAAATATGATAAATATGAGCTATATTGTATTAATATATCTAATTTTTATTTTGTATTATTTTTAAATATGAATAACAATTTCATAACTAACGTATAGAAAATTTGGATGTTGCATTGATAAATATATATATATATATATATATAGATATATATATATATATATTAATATATAATAAAAAGTTGGTTTTTGTTTTTTTCAAAATTTAGTGGTCTAAGTATTTGAATTTTGGCTTAAATTGAACAAAATATTTATGTAAATGGATTTAGACATATTCGTGAGAAATATTCAAGTCTGCCGCTCTAATTTTCTAAAAACATTTGAGTTTTATTTGGTTTAAGCAAACAAAAGAAGTTATACCTTCACATTTCTTTATAAATATTTGGTTTAAGCAAACAAAAAAACAATTATACCCTCACATTTCTTCATAAATATTTGATTTAAGCAAACAAAAAAAAGTATTATATATATAATATTTTAATACAACAACTTTCCCTATTTGTTGTTTAAGAAACACGTTATTATGTGTCTATTGAGTATATATATATAATATTGTAATACAATAATTTTTCATATTGTTACAATGCAAGTTAAAACTATTTTCCTAGTTATCTGGAAGCTAAACTATAAATATATTAAATAAAAAAATCATAATGAAACAAATATTAGTAAAAGTTAAAAACAATGATAAATGGAAAATTTAGTAATATATCATGTTAATTCAAGGGCATTCTCCTAAATGACTCTTCAAAATACTTATGTAAATTAATTTAAGTATAGTCGTTAGAAATATTCAAGCCTTTTCTCTAATTTTTTAAAAACATTTGAGCTTTATTGGGTTTAAGCAAACAAAAAAAGTTATACATTCACATTTCTTCAGAAATATTTGATTTAAGCAAACAAAAAAAAAGTTATATATGTGTCGATTGATTATATATATAATATTTTAATACAACAACTTTCCCTATATATATGTGAGTTTGTTGTTTAAGAAACACATTATTATAAGTTGATTGATTATATATATTTATATATATATATATATATATATATAATATTGTAATACAACAATTTTCATATTGTTTCAACGCAAGTTAAAACTACTTTCCTTGTTATATGGAAATTTAACTATAAATATGATAAATAAAAAAATCATAATGCAACAAATATTAGTAAAAGTTAAAAACAATGATGAATGGAAAATTTAGTAATATATTATGTTAATTCAAGGGCATTCTTGTATTAGTGTATAGTAGTATATTAAATATTAGTGTATAGTATACATAAAAATACAAAGTTATTTGAACTTAAATATAAAGTATAATTATAAAAATAAAATACACATACAAAACTATATTCTCTATTGTACTTATCAAAATACTAAAAACGAATATGTAAAATTTTAAGACCGTTGAACATAAAGAAAACATTTTCTAATCACAAATAAATAAATAAATATTTTTAATAAATAATTTAAGGACATATAACTAAATTTACATTAGTTTTTCTAATTTGTTATGAGATTTAATTTCCTATTTTTGGATATTATATTCTTAGTGAAATAATAATTTTATCATTTGAAACAATGACATTCCATGTAATTTTTAACAAATTTAAAATTTCTATTTAAACTATGTTTCCCAATTAATAATGCAGATTACTTTATATTAAATTATTTTTCAAATATGTTTTTGTAATGATACTCCATGTAACATAATACTATTATATTAAAAACATAATATTTAATTTCTTATTTTTAATTGATTTTAAAATTTTATGGTTTAATAGTCAAGAATAATATGATAAATATATAAACATAAAATTAACTAAGTTCTTTAAGTATTAAAAACAAATTTAGTTTGATTTTTATTGAAATAATTTATAGTATTAATAAAAATTGAAAATTTTGAATAAATAAAATAGAAAAATATAAATTCCATATTTTAGGAGATATATGTATATACATTTTTAAATTTTCTATTTAAAAAAAATCCATGATTTTAGGAGATAAATAATTTGTCTCTATTACCCTTAAAACAAATTAAAATATGTATTGAAAACCAATGACATTTCATGTAATTGTTTACAAAACAAAATTTTTTAAAAATATAGTTCTTCCCAATTAATAATATAGATGTCAAAAAGTTTGAAACACCAAACCTTGTTATATAAATAGTAGTGAATTTCGCATAAATTTACAATCATATTTCTAAACGATCATATCTAAATTATTTATATTGTATTAACAAACACACAAAACAATACCACTTTCACTGCAACAAATAAGCCATATTGTATCATTTACTTTTTAATTTGTATCACTTTTAATTGACACAGACAAATTTCTATCACTAATATAAATGATTTTAGAAGTGGTGATGCAAACATATTAAATCATTTAAAAGGATCGATACAAAGATTTTCATCAATTGTTGTAAATTAAGTTAGTGTGTATTAGTTGAGAAAAATGATGTTAACTTTTCTGTCAATAATTGTAAATGATGTAAATATTCGTTACATTTATAACAAATGATATTATAATTCTATCATATGTAAACAATTGATGCTAAAGTGTTTATTTTATATGTGATTAAGATTTAATAAATAATTATAAATGATAAATTATTTTTACTTTTTTATTAAAAAAACGTCTTCATATTCCATATATTTAATGGGGAAAAAGTCAATTAAACCACGAACTTTCAAATGTAGGCCGTTTAAACCGCGAACTTTCAAGTGAGCCAATTAATACACCAATTTTTCATCAAATCTCATTTAAAACATCAATTTTCATTGACTTTGCAAATTTAAACACAAGATTAGTCAACAGTTAAATAAAATTAATAGTGTTCAATCTTAACACTAGCGTCGTTAATTAGTCTCTTGTCTTTCAGAAGTGACTCATGAAACGATACGCCATACTTCTGCCTTTCTTTGAGAATTTTTTCAGATTACGTTGAGAGGTTTTTATGAGTTGCAGAACAGTAAAACCAGTTAGCTCGACATGGAGATTCGAGTGGACGAGGAATCTTTGATTTTGAATCTTGGGATATCGGAATAGAAATTTGTAAATTTTCAATCATTTATTGGGTTATTCTCTTTAGTTTGGTTACTTGTTTCACGTTTTGGCTAAATTTTCCGTCATTGGTAAAGAAGGCATCACAAGCTCTTAGTTTCTTAGTTTGAACACTTCTATGTGTTGCAAATGATAGTTTCGTATGTAAATTTATGGAGATGATGTTTCTCTGCCTTACTTGTTATACCAGAGAGAGGATTGTTTGGTACTTCCTTCTCTAGACAGTGGTCAAGTCATAGTTATACCATTATGTTTCATGGTCTTTTGCGTATGTTCTGATATGTCAAAATGATGCAGATAAATTTTACCCAACTTATAAATCAGACTTCTTTTTTGTATAACGCGTTGTTAAGCATAGCATTTACAATTTAAATTACTTCCTCTCCAAAATACAAGTAGTTATAGTTGGATTTAGGATCTAGATCTTGGTGGAGTTTATTTAATGTTATTGTTGTGTATAGTATGGGTATGTGATCTTGGTGGGCAATATAGCCTAATGACTGCATGAGCAACATACTATCGTGGAACACATGCTGTGATTGTGGTTATCGATAGCACAAACATAGCTATAATCTCTTTCATGAAAGATGAGTTCTCAAGAAGCAAGTTTTGCCAATTTATGGTGTGCTCCTGTAAGATGGGGACTCACTCATTATAACGAAAGTGCAGCAGATTGTTGCAGGCTTGGTTAGATAAGGCAAAGCGGGAGAGTATCTTTTTCAAGAATAGACCAAAGCTCCTTTTTCTTGCTTTATCTCCTCTCTCTCTCTCTCGATGTGCATTGCATGCCATCAATGAAAGCAGTCTTTTGTTACAGCTAAATCAATTATGAATTAATGAAATGGAATTAAAATTGAATTTATGTTCTTAAATAAACAAGAATCTAAAATTCACGAGCTAGGAAGTAGACGAAACAAAAATTTTAAGTATCAATGAGCTAGTACAAATCGTAGCAGAGAGATATTGAAGAAGAAAATGCAAAGAAATGACGATCAAAGTTTGAAGCAGCGACATAATTGTTCCTATTGTTCTGCAAGTAGTCATAAAAATCTCTCAACTTATTCTGAACAAACTCTATGAGAAATGAAGAAGTATCGTGTAATGTTTCATGAGTCACCTTTCAAAAGCAGAAAAAATTAAGAAAGAGGAGAAATGAAGAAATGAAAAAAAAACAAGAGACTAAGTTAACGACGTTAGTGTTAAGATTTAACACTCTTAATTTTATTTAATCGTTGACTAACCTCGTGTTTAAATTTGCAAAGTCAATAAAATTTGATGTTTTAAATGGGATTTAATGAAAAATTAGTGTATTAAATGGCTCACTTGAAAGTTTGTAATTTAAACAGCCTAAATTTGAAAGTTCGTGGTTTAAATGACTTTTTCTCTATATTTAATTGGCACATAACAAGAATACTCCTTTTGAAGAAAGTGGACTCCTCATATTTGGTTTTTCCTTCAAAATATTTAGAGTAATTCTTATTCTATAGTGATGAGTTTATTTTATAGAGAGGTAAATTTCTGTTTCCGTTTTTTTTCTTGTCAACATAATCTAGTTGGATAATCTTTTATATCTCCGTTTAGGGAGTTCGAACTGAGTCATGCTCGGAGTAACATTGGAGGATTGTGTTACCTGGGCTATTCACTCCTGTCATGTTGATAAAAAGATTTTTCTGTGTGTGTCAGTCAATCAATACTTATCACACTATCATGTCATTGTAGTATAGATAGGTGTCAATCCAAATGGGTGTATTGTTAACCACTCTAGATGCATATGGATTCTACTAATTCAAGTCAAATAAGAAAGTGGGTTGTTGTCTAACAATCCTAAACAAGAAAACATGCAGAAAATAAACAAGACATGAAAACTAACATGCATAAACAGAAACTAAGGGTAAACAACAAGTGAAGTAAAAATAAGGAAGGAAATGGGGGTAAAAGCAATCAAAGGGGAAAACAATTCCTAAGGATGAGGGTAATTGACTAGTGTTCCTCCCTGAGCTACCTAGGTATCTAAAATACCGCAAATAAGAGATATCCCTAGACGATAGATTCATAGACATTCAAATCCAATTCCTTGACAGATGATCTCAAGCTAGGTAGTATCCACACATAACTGCCGTTAACAAAACTCTACCTAGCAGGCATGAAGAAACAATCTACCTAAGACAATAAACACCCTAGACATCCAATTCATTGGGCTAGGTATGTAAATCTCTGAAATCGCCATGATCAGACATTTCACCAAATACTTTTCGGGTGCTCAAATGTCTAAGTTCATATTTCAACTGATCAGAAAGAAATAAGCATTATGGACAACAAAACAGAAGGGATCAATGAACAATCAAACTTAGACACCTAGGAGGAACAAGGGTTCTACACTAACCTACCCCATCCTTAGAAACTTTGGATAACTACTCTCTACACATGGTGGGTATGAAATCAGGATAACAAGAAAACATAACTTCAAAACCAAACATCATGATCAAAAGTCAAACTATGAAAGACAGTAAGAACAACAAAGCCAGAAAAACCAGAGGATGATGATCAAGATGAAAAATCAGAGATGCAGGAGATGAAGATGAAGAACAACTAGAACACCAACCCAGAAAAAAATGAACCAATGAAATAGTAAGAAACCCATAAATGATAATCAAGGAAAAACCGAGACTAGAAATGTAAAACAGTAGATTAATATGCACCAGTTAGGTCACAACCTTAAACTAAACATGAAAATGAAGAAATCAGAAACTAAACATAAACTTCATAAGAAATCTGGGTTTGGATCAACAAGAACACCAAAGGAAAACAGAGAGAAAATAAACCTAAGACAAAAACCAAAAATGGCATAAAAAATAAAGCTTAGTCTAAAAAAGGCGTTTTTGGGGTTTATATAGTAGTTCATAAAAACCCTTAAAAACTCTAAAAGACAAAACATAATGATTGATCTTGATGCTTAAATCTAGTTCACTCTGAAACTCGCATTTGGTCGAGTCTTAGCTTGATGTGTCCTCGAGCCGATGATCGAAGTGGGATGCGGGTGGCCAAGGGGAAGTCAAGGCGAGATGCTTGGCTTGGGCTCGATGTGATTCCGAGCTAGGCTCGATGTGATGTCGAGCTGGGATGCGCAAGTGATCGAGCCAGAATGCGGCCGGGTCGAGGTGATGCGCGGCTCGATGAGATTTTGCTTCTTGGCTTGATCAGAAGTTTGGCTTGGTCTTTCCTTATCCTTTTCCAAAATTGCAATAAAGTTATGAAAACTTCCTGAAGTCCTGAAAAATCTCCAATATGCACATGTATGCGAATGCTAATGCATAATTCCCTAAAAATGCGAATTTACTAAGAATTTCCTAGGAATGCAACCTGTTGACATAAAAGTGACCCTAAAATGATGGTAAATAGCATCTCAAAACCACTAAAATGCAGAGACATTAACTCCCCCAAACTAAATTCTTGCTTGCCCTCAAGCAAGTAATTCAGAAGCCTGGGAGAGAAGTTTGAAAGTGGGAACTCAGAACCAAAACATGCTGATAAAATAGGGAATATCATTGTCCAGGTTACTAGTTCTAGAATGCAAGATAATCTCATCATACTTAAAAACTTTAGCCATACTCATCAAAGTTCATTCCAGATCAGTTCCAACTTCTACAATGCATTCAAATCCATTTACCTCTTTAACATTCACTAAACAGAAACCGTGGATCAAGTCATGCACATTCATCGAAATCATTTGGCTTAAGGGATATAAATGATACCTTAGTGCATTGGCTAACATTTCAGAGTATGGTTTTCTCAAAAAGGGAATGAGCTTTACCATAATGCTAAAGGTAAGAACACTTAGATGCATGCAAGAACAAAATCTCATCTACCTAAAGGCAATGAAACTAAAATGTCCCTGGTTATAACCCGGTAGGAGACCCTAATTCTACCCTTTTAAGTTTCTAAGTGATCATAGTCGTTCACATTTTCCCCTTTTTCATATTTTCCTTAATTTTTCTTAGGAGAGGTTTCTTTCTTATTTGATTTCTAGCGAATTTTGGGACTTTCTGATTTCAGCGCCTATGGTTTCTGACCTTTTCATTTTTCACTAACTTCCTAGGGTTTTTACCCTTTTCTTTCCTTGTCATTTTATTTTTTTGTTTCTACACTAACCATACTTATCATATATTTTCCCCCAAACCCTTTACTAGACATTTCTGTTTTCTTTTATTTTCCTTTCCTCTCATAAAGTTCAAAAATATACCCTTTATTTTACTAGCTTTCTATATGTTTTCTCCCTTTTTCAAACCAACCCCAATATCCAGAATCAAATCCCACCTAGTCTTATCTACTCCAAAAAGCGTGGACTAGAACTACATGAGATTCCATTCCTGTCAACTCGAACCTAACACTTTCTACCAAGCTCATTCCATAAAAGACATGACACAGTATAAATCCATGGCTTGAAAGAAGGCAAGGTTCAAGGGTGGGGAGTCTACTTGGATTAACAAGAGTGGTAAAAAAGGTAGAAGATAACCCAAATATATATATATATGTTATCCATGAGTTCAAATCAAGCACACAAACATGATAATTAAATGTCAATTTTAGGTTCTAATAAACAGAGGTAAACTTTATATCACAACATGCTTCAGAAAAGAAAGGATCATGCAACTTCACATTCCAAGTATGGTGCAGTCTTACTTCATAATTAATTAGGATGCATTAGACAACTAATAAACAGCGCACTGATACTACCTAAGAAAACAACATACTTACAAGGTTACTATCATCCTAGTTCCCTATGCAGATGCAGATGACAAACTTATAATCCTAACAACTTAAATGCAACTACATGAACACTATGTTTTTGAAAATGATTTTCGAAAAAATTTCAGATTTTCAGATTTTTACACTACAAGAAAAAGTCTCATTGATAGCACACGATTAACGCTATAATAGTCCTTTCATAGCGTTTCCATAAACGCTATGACTGGACCAGCTATCGTAGGTCGGTCATTTATTATAGCGTTAACAAAAACTGCTATCGTATAATACAATACAATAGCGTTTGATTGTATTGCTATGTTATATTTAATTTATTAATATCGTTTTAGTTTGGTTGCTATCAAATGTCCTTTTTTACGATAGAATTTATATTTTCTGTTATAATAAATCATTGTCGACAATAGCATTTATATTTTTTGTT
>OVBE01003736.1:0-25977 GCA_900406425.1 Iberis pinnata
TCCAATTGCATCCTGATTGTTAGCATCACACCTGATTGGATTGACACCTTATCTATGATACAATGACATGATAACGTTGTGGATAAGGAATTGACACCGAAAAATCATGTTATCAAAAAAGATGTTGAACGCCCAAACCCCATATGATAGCTTCAAAGGTAGAAAACCAAACATCAAACACCTTCGAGTCTCTGGCTGCGTCGGATACGTTAAAGTAGAGACTAAACATCTAAGAAAATTACATGATAGATCGCAATGACTTGTACATCTTGGAGTTGATCCTGGTTCAAAAGCAGATTTCCTACTTAATCCTACAAAGAAAAAAAATTTGTTAGTAGAGATTTGATCTTTGATGAAAAGAAAGGATGGAGTTGGAACAAACTGAACCAATACATCTCTACTCAAGTTGGTACTTTCATCACAAGTTTCTAAGAGGTGAAAGGAAATCAAGAACAAAAAAATGAAAGTAACGATATGGTATAAGGAGAAGCAAGGGAAGAAGATAAAACAGAGCAAATCGTAGAAGATAATGAAGAACGAATGGATGAATCGCACGATTCTAATGTTGGTCATGTTAATGATGATAATGAACCTATACAAAATAAACAAGATGTGAGAAGATCATCAAGACAAAGCGTAAGACCCTCATACTTAGGCAGTTACATTCTTAATGCAGAAACCAAAGGTTAAAAACTCTTACTTACCATCGATGAAGAACCATGGAGTTACATCAAAGACAAAGACACAAAGTTATGGAGAGATGCATGCGAAGCAGAGATCAGTTCCATTCTCAAGAATAAAATGTAGAAACTATGTGAGTTACCAAAAGGAAATAAACCAATTGGACTCAAGTGGGTGTTCAAAATAAAGCGTAATGCTGATGGGAGCATTAACAAAATAGAAAGCTAGATTAGTAGCAAAACGGTATGTTTAGCAACATGGCATATATTTTATTGAAGTCTTTTGATATTACTCGGTTTTAACGCATTTTAGTGGGCATTTATGTCTGCTATTATGCGCTATCGACCCTTTTCCTTGCAATTTTGGCTCGATTCTAGTTGGTGATTTCAACAACCCTGAAACATTCTTTGCTAATAGGAATGCAATTTGACTCCGACAACCTCAACGTTAGGACTACCAGTTCCCTTGGCAGCTCATCCAGCTGCTTCTCTAAAATCAATTTCACGGTTTAGCCATTGAGCATCCCATGGACCACATTGATAGCTTTGAGAACATTTGCAGCACTACCCAACTCAATGGAGTCTTAAAGGATTTTATGCATTGGATGCTCTTCCGTCACTCTCTAGCTGAGAGAGCACTTAGGTGGTTGAAGTCCTTACCTACTGATTCTACTGAAAGTTGGGATGATTGCAGAGCTAAGTTTCTCAACTACTTCTTCATAACTACCAGGACCGACACACTGCAAAACAAGATCTTTGGGTTTCAGCAAGGTTTTGTAGAGTCATTCTTTGAAGCTTGGGAACGATTCAAGGATAATCTTCGTGACTGCCTTCATCATGGCTTCACAGACGTAAGTCTCCTTAACACTTTCTACAGAGGAATATATCGGAAGTACTAGCTTTCCTTGGATACAGCCAACAACGATGATTTCATGACTAAAATTGTCCCATATGCCTCTCACCTGATAGAGAACCTGGCTGTCAGCAACAACAACCATTGCCCAGATTTCGATAGAAGAAACATGGAAACTACTTCTGACACCTCTAAACTCTCAGAAGTGAAAGGGAAAGTTTTAGAAATGAAATGTCTGCTTACTCAACTTCTCAAGAATCAAAACCAGAAACATGCAAGTTTTGCTAAAGATGTAGAAGTTGATTGCTTTGCATCTCAAGAGAGAAATACTGAAGGATGTGAAAAAGAGGTGAGCTACACTAATAGTCAGGGTCAAAGGGTATATAATCAAGGATACAATCAATGATATACCATGACTCATCCTAACCTCTCTTAGAGAAGCACCAATGTAGAGAATCCTCAAGATCAAAGCTGCCCATCGGAGCAAAAGAATTTTGTGCAGAACTCCAAGTCAGGCGGTTTTCATAAGATTTCTTAGCCTCTATTTCAACAAGCACCTCAACTTCAAGCTCAACAAGATAACTTGATGGAGATAATGCTCAAGTAAATCTTGTAAGGACAACAACAATCTCAAAGAAACTTCAATGAGTTGAACCAGAAATTTGAAGCTCTCAACACATGTGAAACATTTGAATACTCAAGTTGCCCAGACTTTTGAAGCTGTAAAGAGACAAGCTGGTGTTTTCCCTGGGAAAGTTGAAGATAATTTGAAAGGATATTGTAACTCTTTAGTTGAAATATGAATGATGAGGTTAATGAGATTGAAAAAGGTGTAGAAAAAGATACAGGAATTTCAGACCGATTAGTACAAACTAGATCGATCAGTCCAAATGCTACGGGTGAGCCAGGCCGATTGGTCCATGCTGGATAGATCGGTCCAGAAGTGACAAAAATTCTAGGAGATATAGACTGATCAATCCAAAATAGACACATCGGTCCAATGTCTTCTGAAGGATCCAGCAAACCAGATCAGTCGGTCCACCTGTTACAGAGACCTCAACACATGTTCTAAAAAGTCTAGAAGAGAATTTTAGGATGAAGAGATGATAGGTAGGAAGCCAAATCCCCTCAAGAAGCTTCATAAGCTACAAGATACTGGAGGGTTTTTGGTTCCTTTTTCGATTAACGAGGTAAATTTCAAATACTCACTCTGAAATACAAGTGCTAATGTGAATGTCATGTCGATAGTTGTAAAGAGATTGGTGATGTCACGTATCCAACCATCTAACACATCTTTTAAGATTGCTAATGATTCTATTGTATCTTCAAATGTATTTATTTCTGGTATGCCGGTACAAGTTGGAGATCGTCTAGTTCATGTTGATTTTCATATCTTAGAGATTAATGAGAATTCATATGAGCCACTACTTTTAGGGAGACTTTTTCTAGCATCTGTAGGAGCTGTAGTTGACATGCCTAATCAGTGTATCTCCCTTACAAAGGTCAAGAAAAGGTTCTTCTACCCAGCAATCCTTCCAAAAGGTTTGAATCGAATCACTAAGGTTAAGGAAGAGCATGTTATAATTGATCCTCAGCTATAGCTTAGTGCAACTAATGAAGTCATTGTTGGGGATAATCATGTCTAAACAAAGAATACAGTACCAAAGGTCAAAGATAAAGAGACAGTGAAACAGAAGAAGATCAGTGGAGATCCTCATATAACTTTGATTCCTCGTGCAATAGTTGGAGATGCTATTGAGTACAAGGTGAAAAACAAAGGTACTTCAAATCCTTTCTCAAAGGTTAGAGAATTTTTCACCCTTGAACTAAAAGAGAAAGGACTAGAAGCCACAAATAATGTGTTGAATAAGGTTCTGAAAATGAAGATGTCTCATTATGGGTCTTGTTGTGGAGCATAACCTAATGTTAATCCTACCTCATCTTAGGAGGTAAGTTCGTCAAGCTAGTAACATTAAACAAGCGACGATTGGGAGGCAACCTACTAATTGGTGTTATCTATTTATTACTTTACTGTTTTGAGTCTTGTTCACTAACTTATTGACTTTTAGTTTTGGATTCTTGAGTGCCTTAGGAGAAATTTTGCAGATTTGAAGATTTTGCACGGTGAGGACAAACCGGTCCAGCGTTGGACCGATCAGTCGACATTCCCTGTCCAATTCTGCTCACTCATACCGATTGGTCCACCCAAGACGGATCAGTCCAAGTCCAGGTAAGGCAAAAAGTAAATATATTATTTTCTTATGTTCTTATTCTTCTCTCTGATTTATTTTCACACCGGGTCGGTGTGAAGTAAATATAGGGGAATATATATAGTTTTTGGATGTTTTTTCTGTTAAATGAAATTATTCAAAAAAAAATTGTTTTTGTTTAGGAGAGTCTAGTCGAGTCAAAGGAACCATGACCAAAATCAATGATGACTGCTAACCTAGTGTTAGTTTAGAATCGTATTCTTTTGACTGCTAACTTAGATTAACTGCTGTTTTTAGGATTGGAACTCCATTGACGGATTGATATGCTTCTGAAAGTTATGATATTTTGGATTATTGATGATTTTATGCTAGCTCTAACTTGATATGACCAAACATGATCCTAAATTCTCTTGCCTATGGTGTTGGTATACTTTGAAGCTAGGTACCTTGCTCTTCAGTCCTCTGTAAGATCGATAAGTTCTTTCAGTATGATATTGGATCATTTCTCTCATTCCCTTCAATAAATAAACGGCACAAGAGGGATTGAACAGCGAACCTCGAAGTTTGTTTCCTCATCCCATAACGTCCGACTACTAAAAAAATAAAAAAATAAAGAAAAACGTAGAAATGCGAAGAAAAAAGAAAACAATAGAAAATAAAAGTGAAAAATAAGTGAGAAAAGGGGAAAAAATGTTAGGATCAGAAGTCGTTGGATGCTTTACTTGGTATGAGGATTTTGATATAAAAAGTGCTTGAGCGCGCTGATCGATACTCCATAGGTGAGAATGCACTTATCTATACTTGATTGAATCTAATAAGCTGGTTAAGATGACTTGATAGTTTGATTGATTTGGGATTTAGAGTAGTAAGCATGTTGTTAGTTAGGTGGTGGTGAACAGTTCATTCACATTGGTTGTCTAGGATTAATGTCTTTTGATTTTATTGTCTATACTTGCGGTTTCTGAGATTTTGTGAGTTCATGTGTGGTCCTTTTTAAACCTCTTCACCATATTTGATCTTGCTTTACTTGAGAACAAGCAAAGATCTAAGTTGAGGGGAGTTGAAATTACTCGGTATTAACGCATTTTAGTGGCCATTTATGTATGATGTTATGCGTTATCCGAGATTTTTCCTTGCAATTTTGGTATATTTTCATGTTATGAGGTGTTCGGTCGACTTGGATTCAAAGTAGTAGTTTTCGGCACAATTGGATGGAATTTGGCTAAGTAAAGAATGAAGAGGTCAATCCGGTTTTGGATTGATCAATCCAAAAGAATGAAGCCATAGACAAGCCAGACCGATCGGTCCAAACATTCAAAAGAAATAGAATATTCAGACTGATCGGTCCAGCCCTAGCTCGAATGGTCCACCCGAGCCCAGAAAAGACAAACCGACCAGCCTGCCCCTAGATCGATCGGTTCAACTTACATGCGAGAAATTTGAAGATTTTTCATATTTTGAAAAAGTGTTCTCATGCTTATCCATTTTTTCTATTTTATTTATTTTCCCTTTTAGCCCTATGAAAGCCTTTTGGCTAGGTTTTACTTTGTTTACGCTTTTACAACTTTGAGGTTTTACAGAGAGACGAATTCTGAACCATTGTATTTTGGAAGATCTTATTTATAATATCTATTTTTTATTTAATGATTATGTGTTCTTCTCTGATTTTGGATTGTTTTTACTTTTCAATGTCTGAGTTGTTCCATAGTTAGGTTTTGGGGTTTTCCACGAAAACCAGGTTTAAATGTTAAGGTTTAACAGATAGGATTAAAATTGTTAAGTTCTTAGTATAAGCTTGTTCTTAATGCATGAATTAGAGTATCTAATTATTTCATTGATATTAGATTGATAAACGCAAAAAGATTTGGTTTACAGATCTGAACTAGTCTAGATGAGTAGATTTTCTTGCTTGCAAGAGTATTGTCCTGAATGTCTATGAACTTACTGAATCTAAACATTATTGCATGGTTGAATTATTTAGACACGACGAGAGTTTTTTTCTAATAATTTGAACATAGAGTTTAATACTCCAAGCGGAAATTATTCTATTTATGTCTTTCATGTTGAGAACTATTTTCAAAGAAAATCCTGCATGTTAACTTTGGCTTTTAAACCTAACTACCTGTTGAATTCCCTAAAGCCTGACGCTTTTTTATTATTGATTTACCTTCGTTTATTTTAGTTATCGCTTGATTTAGTTACAAACAATCCTCTTCTTTTGTCTTAGCTTGATTTGATTTAAAACTGAAAGTGTGCTATATGATCTTTTGGAATTCGATCTTGTTTTATGCTACATTGATTTAAATCTTGTTTTAGATTTAGGAATTAAATTCTAGACCTCTCATCTTTGCATTAGAAGCTTCAAATGGTTGGGAAGTATATCGCCTTGATGTCAAAATCGCTTTCTTGCATGACGATTTAAAGGATGATGTAAATGTGAAATAACCATAAGGTTTCATAATCAAAGGAAAAGAAGATAAGGTTTACAAGCTAGATAAAGCATTTTATGGTTTGAGACAAGCACCAACAGCTTGAAACCATAAGCTCAATAGTATTTTCATGGAGCTAAAGTTTGAAAGATGTTCAAAAGAAACCTCTTTTTACTGTAAAAGGGAAGGTGAAAATCTAATCGTAGTTGCAGTTTATGTTGATGATTTGCTTGTTAGAAGTTCTACACTTGAATTGATTCATGAGTTCAAGAACAAGATGTTAACTAAATTTGACATGAGAGATTTAGGGAGACTTACATACTATCCCAGCTTTAAATTTTGTCAACATCTGAGTGGTATCACCTTAAAGCAAGAAATATATGCCTTGAAAATTCTTGAAGAAGCATTCATGAAAGAGTGCAATGCTTCTCAAGTAGCAATGGATATTGAAATAAAGTTACCAAAGGCTAAAGGTGTGAATAACATAGATGGAACGACTTATAGAAGAGTGATAAGTTGTCTCAGATTCTTTCCTCACACAAGACCCAATCTCTCATATTATGTAGGAGTACTCAGTAGGTATACGCAGGAATCTCGTGGCAGGACCGGCTCAAATATATTATGGACCTTTGGGCAAACGAAAATTTTTGGACTTTTTATATTTAATTTATAAAAAATTGTTACGTGTTTAACTATCAAAAGCTTATGTGTAAATTTTTATAGTAAAATTTATTCAAAACTTCACAATATATTTATTTATGGGTCTTTTTCTAACTACTATTTAAAGTTATATAAATAATATTTTATAAAAAAATTAAAATGGACCCTTAAATTAATAGTTCACGGGACGGGACCCTGAGGCGGTCGCATTTCTTGTACCCCTAGTTAAGCCGCTTCTGCTCGTTAATTTCATGGAGCTGTACTCAAGCAAGTTTTAAAGTATTTAAAAAGACACGTGTCCTATGGGTTGTCTTAGATACGCAAAGGCAAACTTGGAATTGTCGGTTTTAATGATAGTAGCCATAATGAATTTCCTGATGATGGAAAAAGTACAATCAGACATGTCTCCTACGTGAATGAATATGCGGTTTCATGGTGCTCACATAGCATTCACTTTCTTGAAATGATCTAGTATTCTGCAATACGAAATGAGAAAGAGATTACATAGTTGAAAACATAAGGAGCTTCTGGACCTGAAAAAAATCAACAAACAAAACGCTCACATTAGAGAAATAAACTACTAGCCATCCAAGCAAAGTAACAAGTGTAAGGATACACACAATTTATACGAATTAATAAGAAGAAAATTTCACTACGAATCTTTGAAGGGTTGTCTTATTAGAAACTAGGTTTTTAATTTATCCCAAATCACAATTTTAAATAGCGTTTTTTTTAAAAAAATTTAATCACAATTTAAGTTTTTAAATCCCTTAGAGGGTTAATCAATGATAATGATTAATTGGGGGCCGGGTAAGGAGATGTGTAAATTCAGGCAAGGGATTCAAGAGTTTCAAAATCCGGGGAACATATTTTGGATGTGCAAAGTTGAGGGGGCATAGTGAAATCAAATCCTATTTTCTAAATATGAAGTCTACTTTGTATTCATTTCTTATATGTTTTAGGTTATCTTTACTCAAAATGTCCGGGTTTTTTGTTAAACCTTTTCTGTTATAAAAGTCTTACTCATTCGATTTGTCAATATAAGACTCTGAATGGTAACAACGGATCAAGCGGTGAGGGTAAAAAAATGAGCGGGGCGGTGCGGTACAACTGCAGTGCACGTAAAAAGCAGGACAAGTGCGTTTTGTAAAAAATAAGCGGTGCAAAATTATTTCTTAATGGTAACAAAAATAAGCGGTGCGGAATTTGTTTTTCTTTTTTAAAAAATTACATGCAGTAGAAAAATAATTAAATAGTTAAAATAACTCAAATAAATTGTATAAATTTATTTTTAAATATTTACTTAATTTATTTTTCAACAAATATATATTTTTTTTAGAAAATTATTTTTTCAAAAATTTATCTATTTATAATTACAACTTATTAAAATAATTATAAATTATAAATTTATTAATACATAAATTTTCTGATTTTTATAAATTGTGTAATGT
This sequence comes from Iberis pinnata, assembly GCA_900406425.1. Taxonomy (NCBI): domain Eukaryota; kingdom Viridiplantae; phylum Streptophyta; class Magnoliopsida; order Brassicales; family Brassicaceae; genus Iberis; species Iberis pinnata. The sequence continues at coordinate 8,284 of OVBE01003736.1, forward strand.
GTAGGCCTCAGCTTTGAGTATTCATTTCGGTACAATTCTTACAAAAATATTTTTTAAATTTTTTTGTGTAATTTAAATAAAGGTAATTGTACTAGTGATATATTAAATAAAAATATTATTTATGTTTGATAAAATTTGGTTAGTTCAGGTCAAAAACCGCACACATTAATTTTAGTTTTATATTAATAAAATCATAATACGCATCATATGCTCTTTAATTTTGTGAATGGCAACATTTCTACGAGACCCACAAATATGACACAAAAACACCCTGCATACTAGTCACATAATGTCTCCATTCAAGGCCCTAGATCATCTAGATGCACAATCTAAACTCTAGAATTATAACCACCAAGCTCAAGTTAATCATAGATATATTGTAAATGATTTAATAAAAAATTAATTACAAAAAAGCAAACCATTCTAACAAAAAAGAAAAAGAAAAAAAGAAACAATGATCACTATTGTATTATTATCTTGCACAACATCATAGATGATGCGGGACATCAGAGCCAGTCCAGTGGATGGGGCAGAGGGGCAATGGTCCATGGATCCAATGTTAATTGGAAAAAATTTAATGTAGAAAAGGAGTCCAATTTTTAAAAATAATCAAGAGTAGAATCTAAAAAATAAAATATTTCATTTGTTATGGGATTTTCTCGAAATAAAAATAAAATATAAGTCCAAATAGTTAAATTTTATATTGAATTTTATTTAGAAGGCCCAAAACATTTTTTTTGCCCCATGGGTCTCAATACTTTTGGGCCGCTCCTGCGAGACATATATATAGCAATTTGCCTTCTTAAAAAACGGCCCGCACTCAATATAATATTTTTTATTATATAAAACCATAAAGACAGCATTGTAAATAAATATCATGAATGGAGAATGACATGCGGTACAAATCGTCCCGTTTTTTATGTACCAAAAAACGTTTTGCCCATTCAACACTTTAAGATTTTTTTTGTTTAAATCGTGAATTTATATTAATTTTACTAGTACATTTTCATTTTTCTTACAAAAAGAAATTTCAAATGTCTTTTTTTTTGACAAAATGATACTTTATTATACTTTTTACTAACTATATTTAAATTAAAGAAAACGTAAAGGGCTGCGTTAATATTATATTAAGCGGAAGAAATTTCAATTATTAAATTGATACTTTATTCTAACTTTTACTAACTTTATTTAAATTAAAGAAAACATAAAGTGTTGCTTAGTTTTTCCTTTATTTCATTTTATTAGTTGTTTTGAATATTTTTTTTGTTTCATATTATAAGTTTTCTTTCAAATCTCAATACAAAAAAATGAAACTTTTAATTAAAAAGTTAAAAATAAAATTCAAACATCTACTTGCTTTTAATTAAATTCATAGAAAACAAAAAAGTAAAAAACAAAAGTTATCTCAATATGCGTGTTTTTAACTAAAACAACTAATAAAATAAAACGGAGGGAATATATTATAGAATTTTCTTATAAGTAATTTTTTCTTATAGTTGAGTTCTTGTGAACAACATAATCTGAATGCTAAAATCCATTATTCTTTGACGTTTGTCTGCATTAAAAATTTCAACGAGAATCATAAGATACCATGTATTTAAGGCTAAACAAGCAAGCTTGAGGAAATCATTTGAAAGGATCCATGGAACTAACAGTGCGCTAGAATCAGGTAATGAATGGAGACAGCGTTTTTGTGAAATGAAAAAGCGGTACGGTGTAATCTGCACTTATGTTCCATTCACCTTTAAATAACAACATCATTGCGTTTTTTAAATTTATAATAAAATATTCTAAGTTATGTGCGGTGCGTTTTTTATTGAGAAAAGCAAATAAAATTTGATACACTTGTTATTTGATGTGTTTAGAGGAAAAACGCAACACTGTCTTTTTATTTATCAAATTATTTTTTAAATTTATTTCTAAAATAGCACTAATATTAAACAAAATTTCATCTTTTCATTTTCTAGATTTGAGTGTTCGAATACTTGATTCGGTTAGGTTCGGTTCCTTCTGGTGTTGATAGTTCCAATATAGAATTTTTGGATCTACTTATATATTTTTAAAAGTTTGGTTCATATTCAGTTTCGTTTGATTCCATTTATTTGGGTAATAGTTTTTGATTTCCAAATACTCCATATAGTTTTTAATAGTTGGTTCGGTTCCGGTTATTCAAGTAATAATTTTGATTTCCAATTATACAAATAATTGTATCAAACCGAATCAAATATTCCAACGCTCAGGTTTATACAATACACCGATAGAGCACATACCCCATACTACAATACTCTACATCTGTCAATGAGTATGTATTTGCAGCATTAGTCAATTCATCTTCACTTATGGTTCATTCTTCTTACCACTTCAATTTTCTTTTTCATTAACACTTCCAATGATGCAAAGTCGTGCCTACAATGTTATTAAAAATGCAACCACCTCAGGTCTTATATCAAATAACAAAATTTTGAGGTCCCGTCTTTTATAAATTCTTTTACTTTTTAGTTGATTTATAAATTTTATTTCAATGAAATGATAGTTTTCAAATTAAGATTTTGGTTTTTTGTTTGTTTTCTTCTAATTACTTTTGGTTTTTGATTACTTCAATTTTTATTTTATTATTTATAAGCTTTTAAATTGATATTCACATTTAATCTATTTAAAATTACATTTACATGAAGCTTTATATACAATTTTAAAAATAATTTTAATACTAACTATGTATCATTTTTAATACAAAAATATACTTTCCTAAATATATATATTTACTATGTATATATTTTATCATCTATATTTATATATTAGGTAATTAATTAAATTTAATTAAAAATCACCTTGAACTCCAATACACGACTCTGGAATGATTTAATTCATGATTAACTAGAAATATCATGTCCTCTAGTAGTATAAGGTCACGCAAGGTCTCTGGACAGACTGGTTTCACCACTCCAAAAGTATTAGATCGCCGTAGCCGTCTATGTCTTCCTCTATTCCTCTAACGACTCCGCGAATCCGGTTGACCAGGGAGTCATCGTATAGATCAACCTCCTCCACCGTGATTTGGAGAAACGACCCAAGGAAAGACTAGTAAATGCACTACTGAGTTAGTTGCAGAGTTGGGGAGGACCTCACTGAGCCAGAGTCACCGGAGGTCCCCAAGCGCAGAGCATGGGCCTTTTTTTAGGCGGTTGGGATGGCGGGGGCTCTCAGGAACTCTCCTCACTTCCATAACATAGAGAAAAATGATAGGTCTAGAATTTAATTCATAAAACTATACTGCAAAAAACATATCACTATAGCACAGTAATGGGTCGAATCTACATAGACCAAATGGCACCACTTTCAGTTTTAATATCAAATCAAGTTAAGACTGAATAAAAAGATTTTTGCAACTGAATTAGAGAAAATAAAAGCAATTAAAAACGAAGTAAATAAAATATTAAAAAGAGTTAGGCAATATATAATCTACATGTAGTCATGTTTAGAAGTCAAGTTATCATGCAATAATTTTCTTTGAAAATAATTCTCAAGACAGAAACTAGACTAATCTCCTCCCGAAGTATTAGATCTCTATGTTCGAATTATTAAAGACAAACTCTCGCCGTATTTAGATAATTCAAACATGCATTACGGTTTTTATTCGATAAGTTCATAAACCCCTAAGACAATACTCCAACAAGGAAAGACATTTACTCATCTAGATTATGTCATATCTCTAAACCAAATTCCTTTGTATTTATCATTCCAATTTCAATGAATTAGTTAGCTACTCTAATTCATGCATTAAGATCAAATCTAGACTCATAACCTAACAAATTCAATCCCTTTATGAATAATCCTAATAATCAAACCTAATTTCCATGGGAAAACCTAAAACCTAACTATGGTACTATTCATACATTGCAAAGAAGGAACAATATAACATCAAAGAAGAACATATAATCAATAAAATACAGATAAATATTATCAAAGTAAAGATCATAGTTCAAATTTCTTTTCCAAAATACAGGGTTCGGAATTCATCTCTTTGAAAACTCAAAGTTGTAAAAGTGTAAAAAGAAAATAAAATCAGCCACAAGGCTTTTATAGTTCAGGAAAAATGAAACACTAAAAAGATAATAATAGATAGCCTTGAGGACCAAATATGAAAATATAGAAAATATAGAAAATATTAATTCTTCTTCTGGTGCAGAGATCGATCAATCTGTCGTCAGATCGATCGATCTAATCGTGATTTGGATCGATCGTTCTTTGAGGGACCGATCAATCTCAACTTCTGAAAAATTCCAGGAGCAAATGCTCGATCGTTCCAGAGAAGGATTGACCGTTCTTCATAATCATGACTTTTCTGCGTGGATAGTGCCCGATCGATCCCTGAAGAGATCGTCGATCTCTCAACTTTGCCACTCAGCCAAATTCTTCTGATTTTCTCTGAAATGCATTTTTTAACTCCAAAACGACCTCAACACCTAGAATCTTAAATATACCAAAATTGCAACGAAAACATTCGAAAAAATGCAGAATAGCAGACATGAATGCCTACTATTAAGGACAAAAGCCGAGTAATATCAACTCTCCAAGACTTAGAAATTTTCTTGTCCTCAAGTAAAGCAAGATTAAATCCAGAGATGAGGTTTGAAAAGGACCACACAGGAACTCGCAGAACCTCAAAAACCCCAAATTCATGTATCAAAAACTAAAGACACTAATTCTAGACAACCGCTGCAAATATACTGTTTACCACCACATAAATAACAACATGCATTATACTCTAAACTCTGAATCAATCAAACTATCAAATCATCTCATCCAGCTCATTAAATTTATTCAAGTATAAATGGTGCATTGTTACTTATAGGGTAGAGATCAGCTCACTTGAATACTTCTTCTATCAAAGCGCTCATACCAAACAGAGCATCAATTGATTTATGATCATGTCCCTTTTTCCCCTTTTCTCACTTCCTTTTCACTTTTCTTTTCTTGCTGCTTTTTATGTTCGCATTTATGCGCTTTTCTTTCTTTTCTTTTTTTTCTTCTCTTTTTATTTATTTTAGCAGCCGGTTTTATGGGATGAGGAAACAGACTTCGAGGTCCACTGTTCAATCCCTCTTTTACCATTTTTTATTGAAGGGAAGGAGAGAAAAATCCGGATCATACTGAAAGAACTTGTTGTTTTTACAGTGAACTGAAGAGCAAGGTACATAGCTTTCAATTTATACCAACACCATAAGAAAGTGAATCTAAGATTATATTAGGACATATCAAGTTAGAGCTAGTATCAATTTATCAACAATCCAAAAGATCATAATTTTCAAAGGCATATCAATTAATCAATAGGGTTCCAATCGTAAATCCAACAGTTATTCTAAGTCAGTAACCAAGTAGAAAATGATACTGAACTCACACTAGGTTAGTAGTCATCATAGATTCTAGTCGTTATTCCTTCGACTCGACTAGAATCATCTAATTAAAAACTAAAATTTTTAAAAAAAAATTTACCAAACGAAAAAAAAATCAAAATAGAGTTAGTAGTATTACACCCTCCCCCAAACTTACTTCACACCGTTCTAGTGTGAAAATAAATTCAAGAGAATATAAGAGTAACCTGAATCAATATATGAGTCTAAAATAGATGAAAGTAAAAATAAAATACACGAGCTCAAGTGAAGAGGAAATACTAATGGTGAATTTCCCTCAATCTGAAATCCGCTCCAAACTTGCTACCTTTTGAATCTGGTCATTGCCTATATATGCTATGTCTGCAAGAAGAACAAACACTCAAGAGAAGTATTAAAGTTCTTCGAGTTGAAACACATCATAAAAAGGTTGTACAATGATTGAGCAATGCTAATTGAAGAGTTAACAAGAATCACTTGTAAGATAAACCATTAAGAACACAATGATTGAGCAATACTAACGAACAATTAGCAAAAATCATATGTCAAAGGCAACATTCAAATCAGTTCAAGACAATCAACCTAGTCACACATCATCAAGTTGGTAAGCAAAGAGCAACAATCAAACAATACTAATTAAAATTAGCAAGAATAAAGAGATACTTAATGAGGAACTGATCATAGGTCTAAAATCAATTAAAGTCAAAACATCAAGAAAAGTGGTTAATGGTGTGCAATGATCTTAACAATACTAATAGACATTATCAAGAATAAAGAGAGAAAACATTAAGATCACCAACAATTCAAGTGAGATGATTAGGAATTAAAATAGATAAGAGATAACCCGAAGTAACTTGAAGATCCTTCACCAGAAATATCCTAAATCACAGAGAACTCAAAACTAAAAATAAATAGGTTAGGAACTAAAAACAAAACTGACTCAAAAAGTAAAAACATTAAATCTAAAACATCAGATAGTGGGTTGTCTCCCACTCAGCGATTGCTTAATGTCATTATCTTGACAAACTTACCTCCTAAGCTAGAGTTGGATCAGCATCAAGAGATGCTCCATAACAATCTCCAAAATCCGAAACCTTTAGCTTCAGAACCTTACTCATCACATCCTTTGCGACATATGTTCCTTTCTCCTTAAGCTCAAGGGTAAAAAATGCTCTAACTTTTGAGAAGGGTTTTAAAGAATCATTTCTTTTCACCTTATAATCAATCGCATATCCAACTATTGCCTGAAGGATCAAATTCATTTGAGAATCTCTCTTGATCTTCTTCGGTTTGACCTTCTCTTTTTCCTTGACCTTCGGAATTGTACTCCTTGTTGAGATCTGAGCTTCTTTATGCAAGACTTCATCAATTACACCCTTAAGACTAGGTTCGATATGATATTCATGCTTCATCTTTTCTTCTTTAACCATAGTGAGTCTGGATTTACCCTTTGGAAAGAATGCTGGGTAGAAAACGCTCTTCTTACTCTTTGTTAGAGATAAACGCTGATTAGGAAGATCAACAACAACTCCTACAGTTGCAAGAAAATGTCTCCCTAGAACCAAAGGTTCATCTGAATTTTCATTCATCTCCAAGACATGAAAATCGGTAGGAACTAGATAATTCCCAACTTGAACCAACATACCGGAAATGAAACCACTTGAAGATACAGTAGAATCATTAGCAAGCTTACAGGGTTGTCTTAGATGGTTTGATACCTGAAATCCTTAATCTCTCTACAACAATGATTGACATAACATTCACGTTAGCTCCAGTATCACAGAGATAGTCTGTGAATTCTACTTCATTGATCGAACAAGGAGCCACAACTTCCCTAGGGTCTTGTAGCTTATAAGCTTCCTAAGTGGACTTGGTTTCTTCCCTATCATCTCTTCTTCTTAAAATCCTGGTCTAGGCTTCTTAGGTTGTACTTAGTAAAGGATTCTAGGTTTCTAAGCCTGTGTAAGAATCACAACAGTTTGGGAAGAGGGATCAATCTCTAAAGGGATTGATCGATCTCTTCATGTTTCGAGTTTGATAACGCATGAACAATCAATCCACCAAGGATCGATCGATCTCCTCTGTCAGATGCCCCTTTTTATCGTGGATCATTTGTTCCAGAGATATGGATCAATTGATCTAAACTCCTTGGAAATTTTTCTCCTTGATGCTCGATCGATCTTTGCTGGATAAATTATTCCTTCCTATGAAGCTTCTTTGATCGATCGATCTCTTATGTCTGCATCATGTTCTTCATCTTTTTCTGCAACAAAATTTCCGAAATCTGTAGTCTTTTCACCAACATTTGATGCTTTTTCCAACTCATCAACATCTTCAAGCGAAGCAGCAACTATAGACTTATAATATTCTTTTGGATTTTCTTTAACTTTCCCAGGAAAAACACCAGCTTGTTTCTTTATAGATTATGAATTCTGAGCTACTTGAGTATCAAGGTGTTTAACAGATTCGATAAAGCTTTAAACTTATGGGTTAGCTCATTGAAATTCCTTTGATATTGTTGTTGTCCTTCCAAAAGTTGTTTGATCATCATCTACATTACATTGCTTTGCTGAGATTGAGGCGGAGGTTCTTATTAAAATACATGCTAAGAGGTTTGTTGAAAACCACTTGAAGTGGAGTTTTGCACAAAAGTCTTTTGATGTTTTGGGTAGATTTGATCTTGAGGGTTCTCTATATTGGTGCTTCTCCAAGAAATATTTGGGTGAGTCTTGTTGAAGCCTGAATTGTACCATTGATTGTACACCCTTTGTCCTTGGCTATTAATGTAACTCACCTCTTTTTCAACTCTTTTAGTATTTTGTTCTTGAAGGGCAAAGCAATCAACTTTTAAATCTTCAACAAAATAGACATGTTTTTGGTTTTGATTCTTGAGAAGTTGAGTAACCAACCCTTTCATATTTGAAACTTTCCCTTTCACTTCTAAGAGTTCAGAGTTGTCAGAAGTAGTTCCCCTGGTTCTTCTATTAAAATCCGGGCAATGGTTGTTGTTACTAACAACTAGGTTCTCTATCACTTGATACGCATTTGGGATGACCTTGGTCATCAAATCACCATTGCTTGTTGTATCTAGGGAAAGCTGGTATTTCTGATCGATTCCTCTATAGAAAGTGTTGAGGAGACTTACATCTTAGAAACCATGATGAGGGCAGTCATGAAGATTCTCTTTGAATCGTTCCCAAGCTTCATAGAATGACTCTACAGGACTTTGCTAAAACCCATAGATTTTGTTTCGCATAGAGTTGGTCATGGTAGTGGTGAAGAAGTGAGTTAGAAACTTGGCTTTGCAGTTATCCCAAGTCTCAATAGAACCAACAGGTAAAGACTTCAACCACCTAAGTGCTCTCTCAGCTAGGAAGTGACAGAAGAGTTTGCAATGCATGAAATACCTTGAGACTTCATTGAGTTCGGTAGTGCTATATATGTCCTCAAAGTTATCGATGTGGTTCATGGGATGCTCGTTGGGTAGACCATGAATCTGGTTTTGGTGAAGTATATGGATGAGCTAAATAGGGAATTGGTACTCCTGATGTTAACTTTTCAGGGTTGGATAGCATTCATGTTAGGAAAGAACGCTACAAGAATCACAAACTAGAGGTATTCTGAGCTAGGCGCTGGTTGGAAAATCCATTCTGATCCCCTATCAAGATGTAGTTCTGCCCAATTTGGTTAACATTACCAGCTCCTTGTTGTCCTTGTGGCGCTTGATTGTAGTTACCTCCTACTCCCACTGGATTTACTATCAGTTTGTTGATTCCAGGAGGATGCAAGTTGTTTGGACCATCGGGATCGACCAGATCGTTTTGATGAACATTTTCGGCCATTGAATTGGATGAGCTTGCATTCTTCTTTGCTTTCCGGTTTGAACATTCTAACTTTGCAAGTTCTGTGTTATTGAGGTTGAGAAATTTCTTGGATTTGTCAGATCGTCGGGTCATGCACCTGTAAAGAAAAAATCAAGAAGAAAGAATGAGATGAGTACTGTAAAAATAAAAATCTTAAATTAGACTCTTAAGAAAACTTAAAAGGCACTGTACTGGTCTCGGAAAACGGCGCCAAAATTCTGATAGGTTAGAATTTAATTCCTAAAACCATACTGCATAGAACAAATCACTATAGCACAATAATGGGTCGAATACACAGAGACCAAACATCACGACTATCGATTTTAATATCAAATTAAGCTAAGACATAATAAAAAGATTATTGTAACTGAATTAAAGCAAATAACAACAATTAAAAAGAAAGTAAATCAAATATTAAAAATCGTTAGGCAATAGGTAATCAACAAGTAGTCAGGTTTAAAAGTTAGGTTATCATGCAATAATTTTCTATAAAGATAATTCTCAACTCAAAAGACAGAAAGTAGACTAATCTACTCACAAAGTATTAGATCCCTATGTTCGAATTACTAAAAATAAAGTCCCACCGTATTTAGATAATTCAAACATGCTTTTTATTTCATATTCGATAAGTTCATAAACTCCTAAGACAGTACTCCCGCAAACAAAGACATTTATTCATCTAGATTAGGTCAGATCTCTAAACCAAATCCCTTTGTATTTATCAATCCAATTTCAATGAACTAGTTCGCTACTCTAATTCATGCATTAAGATCAAATCTAGGCTGAGAACCTAAAAAATTCATTCCCTTTATGAATAACCCTAACAATCAAACATGATTTTCCTGGGAAACCCTAAAACCTAACTACTCAAACATTGCAAATTAAGAACAATACAACATCAAAGAAGAACACATAATCAATGAAATAAATATATATATTATTAAAGTAAATATCAAAGTTCAGAATTCTTCTCCAAAATACAGGGTTCAAAATTCGTCTCTCTGTAAACTCAAAGTTGTAAAAACGTAAAAAGAAAATAAATTCAGCCACAAGGCTTTTATAGTTTAGGAAAAAAGTAAAGCTAAAAAGATAATAAAAGATAGCCTCAAGGACCAAATATGAAAATAATGGAAAATATTCATTCTTCTTCGGGTGCTGAGATCGATCGACCTATCGACGGATCGATTGGTCGATCTAATCGTGATTTGGATTGATCGTTCTTTGAGGGACCAATCGATCTCAACGTCTGAAAAATTCCAGGAGCAAATGCGCGATCGTTCTATAGAGGGAACGATCGTTCTTCATAATCGTGACTTTTCTACGTGGATAGTGCCCGATCGATCTTTGAAGAGATTGATCAATATCTCAACTATGCCACTTAGCCAAATTCTTCTGATTTGCTCTGAAAGCATATTTTTGCTCCAAAACGACCCGAACACCCACAATCTTGAAAATATACCAAAATTGCAAAGAAAACACTCGGAATAATGCAGAATAGTAGACATAAAAACTTATTATTAAACATAAAAATCGAATAATATAAAAAAATGGAAAAGAGACAAAGAAGTGAGAGAGTTACTTTTTGAGGACACTTACTGTTCGTGGTTGAAATATCTGGCTTGGAAGTTGGAACTTCGCTGGTGCCAATAAAGCTGTCACGACAACCTCCACATCACCAACAAGTTCTTCAATATAAAATCTATTTGTATAAGAAGCCATTTTCTTTGTTACTTGCGAATGATTACACTTGCAACATTCTCACACGTCAAAAATAAAAGACATAATGGCAATTTAGTATAGAATTACCATAAAAACCAGAAGGGACTGTTGCATACGACTTGTTGATACGAAATGAGACACGTAAATTAATGGGTAGAAATACTAAAATAGTGAATAAGGTGAAAAACAACTTATAGATTACAAATTAGGAGAATGAAAAATTACTTACATAATCTTTTGAAAACATATGCATCCATTATCCCTCTTCTACCATTTCTTTTTTTTTCTATTTAAATATTTTGTATTCAAATAATAAAATCACAAAATTTTGCATTGAAAAAACACATATTTTTCTACATCTAATAGGATTAAAAATATTTTGAACAAACTTATACTTTATAAAATAGTGTAGAGACCAAAGTAGACCCTAAACCCAGAAATAATCAAACTGCTTAAATATAGTCGAACTAACTTATAACTTATATGTATACAATATTATGAAACACAATCTATATATAATACATTGGTTAAATCCTAAACACAAAATTATAAACCTTAAACCATCTATCATAAACCCTGAATCAAATACCATAAACCTAGACCATATATCATAAACCCTAAACCCTATGTCATAATCCCTTAAACCCTAATATAAACCCTAACCCTAAACTCAAAATATAATCCTTAAACCATAAATCCCAAACCCGAAAAATAACCCTAAAACTTTAATCCAAAATATAAATCCTAAACCCAAAACTATAAACCCTAAGTCCAAGACTATAAATAAAAAATATAAACCCTAAACTGAAAATTATGAACCCTAAACCATAAATATATAAAAAGATAAATCCTAAGATATGTTCAATCTATGCCGAAACGATGTTGAATAAGCTTAGGGCACACAACCATGTTCGCTTCGGCCTCGTCCATAACGCAACTTCGAACTAGTATAAAAGGAGGAGGTCCTCCCAAAAACACACGAAAAATCCTAAAAGAGCTCGCTAAAAATATCCTTGACGAGCTCACTTGTATCAAAATACATAAATTAATATAAATTATTTGCTCCTTGTAAAGTTGTAATTTTTCTAAAGACAAACTGAAAACTTGGTTTACCTGATCCGCAAATGAAAACTTAGATTCAATATCTGGCGCCGTCTATAAGAAAAATTTTTGAGACTTAAAAAATAAAATCATAAGCTCAAAGAAGACGAGATCAAACATAACGAACTCAAGATCAAGTGACCATTCAGAAGATCGATGACCTCAAACTCTCACTCAAAAGGTTGATGACCTCAAACTCTTACTCGCAAAAGATATTCTCAAGATCTCACCCAGAAAAGACGAACTCAAAATCTCACCCAGAATATACGAGCTCAAGCTTGTGTAAAGCAAAGTCGATCTTCAACTCTCGCACAAAAAAAATTCAAGCTTAAGCTCGCATTGACACCTTGTCCAGGTGATCGATATGGGAATAAAGAAAAAAGTGATGAAACTCTCTTTAAGAAAACCGAGTCTATACTCGCACGTTATAGGGGTGACGAGCACAATGTAAGTCGAGCCTAGACTCGCACACTCTTCGTCCATCTTTCAGCATCCTTGCATCTTCAGCACGCATGAGGATAAAAACCTCGCATCTTCGAACATTCATTTTTGCAAAACAACGAGACGAAAACTGCACTAAGTTTTAAAAACGGAATTGTATAGTTGGGTTTGTTGTACATATGAAAAATAAAACCCACCAAAACTCAGGCTCAAACTCACCGAGCTTGTCGACAAAAAAAGTGGAACAAAATTTATTAAAAAATATCTTGAGGAAAAAAAATGAAAGCTCATGACGAGCTAAAAAAAGAAGAAGCTCCTGACAGCTCAAAGAAACAAAATAAAAGTTGTTGAGTAAAATATGTTGAATTTTGTTCTTGATCTTTGATTGTTAGTTATGCTAACAATGAAAATTTAGAATCTAAGAACATGAACACAAGCTTTTTTTTCACCCGGAGTTCACCACTAAGGATTACGTATCCGGGGCAGATCCTTGATCTGCAACTAATTTCACTAGCTTTGATTATTGATTACAAAGTATGCAACAATTTCTTATGCTTGCAGGTACAACAAACATAACAGAGGAAATGTGAAATCAAGAAGATTATTTATGGAGAAGATCTGGAGCTTCAAGCACTTGCCAGTGAAGAAGAAACCTCAGGTGATAACGTTGATATGATCTTCTCTATATCAAGAACAACTCTTCTCTCTCTTTCGCTTTCTCTCAAGAACTCTCTGTTTTTCTTCTGTTGAAACTTGTAACAGCCATAACGAACTCTTTTACCGGCTTCTAATAACAATAAGGCTTGAGAACTGTATCGGGCTGACAAAGGCCCAACAAGCCCGAGGACTGATATGACCCAAAAGAAAACCTTGTCTCACAAACTCCACATTCAGACAGTTTCTCAACTTCTTTGGAAAAACCCTAGATGAAAAAATCGGTGACTCTTTCTTCTCCATTTCAGATACCAAACCATTAACCAGCTTCACCAGGATCTCCCTTTAGCTCCTGCAAGTGTTAAACAGGTAACAAACTCTTCAATTGATCACCTTCCTTTTATCTCTGACCTTTTGATTTAATCGTTCCTCTGAACTTTTTAGAAACTCGGAACAACAATCACTAGTACTTAGTAAACTAGAATTTTCTTCGTCAATTCCTTTCAAGCTTCATTAAAGATGAATCAGGTAACCCAAAACTTCTATGTTACTCGGCTCAGACACTGTCCAACCAACTGTTTATTGCAATATACAGTTGATTCTTCAAACCTTTGTATTTACATATACAACCATCACAGAAACACTCCACCTAGAACTGATAATCTCCTCTCATATCCAAGCTCACTCCTACAGGTAACTCTCTCCCTTTACTCAATATAAACCAAAACCAGTCTTGTATACAAGTACAAATCATAAGAATTTACTAACTCTTTTGACATTTTTCTTGTGAGGTAACTACACTGGTCTTAGGAGTTACCGGAGTCCCCACTCATCTGACTTTGAGAATGTCATTGCAGAGTTCAAACTTCTGACGAGGTAAACTCTTAGTTAAGAAATCTGATGCATTAAGATTTGTATGCACCGTAGATAGAACCACTTCACCAATAGCTAACATATCTCTGATAAAATGATTTTTGGTAGCTATATTCTATTTCTCTCGTGAAACACTGTATTTTTAGCTAGGGATATTGCACGATGAGAATCATAATTTATCTTTACTGTTTTAGCATCAAAACCCAATTATCTGGATATTCCTTTAAGCCACACAACTTCTTTAGCTGCTGCAGTTAGTGCCATATACTCAGCTTCTGTAGTTGATAAGACAACCACTGATTGCAAATTAGATTTCCAAGAAACTGTGTTTCCCTAGACCTGGAAAACCAAACCAGTTATAGACCTTCTCTTGTCAAATTATGTAGCATAATCTGAATCACAGTACCCTTCAACACTGAAACTTGAACCTTTTTTGAATGTTAAAGCCATTGTTGAAGCCTGCTTAAGACACCTAAATATCCATTTAACTGATAACCAATGATCTTTGCTAGGTTTAGACATAAATCTGCTAACTAAACCAACTGCATATGCTAAGTCTAACCTTGAGCCAATCATAGCATACATTAAACTACCCACTGCAATAGCATAAGGAATAGACTTCATTTCCTTTGCTGCAGTCTTGTTCTATTGTTTAGTTAGACTCTTCAGTTTAAAATGAGATGCTATAAGTGTAGAAGTAGCCTTAGCTTCAGTCATTCCAAAAGTTTTAATCACCTTCTCTAGATAGCTTATTTGAGATAGTATCAAGGTTCCCCTTTCTCCATCTCTGATTATATACATACCTAGGATCCTTGAAGCATTTCCTAGATCCTTCATTTCAAATTCCTGATTCAAAATTTGTTTGGCTCATCTAACTTCAGTCTTTCTTGGTGATGCTATTAACATGTCATCAACATAAAACAACAAATTCACAACCTTCTATGTATCAATCCCTCTTAGATACACACACGGATTAAAATCACTTCTAGCAAAACCTTGCTTCTTCATGAATTCATTGAATCTTAGATTCCACTGTCTATGTGCTTGTCTCAAACCATACCGACACTTCTTAAGTAGATATACTTTATTTTTATCTCCTTCATGGACAAAACCTTCAGGTTGATCCATTAGAATTCTTTCATGTAGGTTCCCATGCAAGAAAGAAGTCTTGACATCCATTTTCTCTAGCTCATAGTGTAAATTTACAACAACATAGAACATAAGCCTAACTGAGACATCTTTGACTACAGGAGAGAAAATCTCATTATAATCAACACATTTTTTTGAGAAAACCCTTTTACCACTAATCTGGCTTTATATCTTTGCTTCTCAACTCCTGGAATACCAGGTTTTAACTTGAATAATCACTTACATCCAACAATTTTCTGATTAGGTGGCCTCTCAATTAGAAGCCAAGTGTTGTTCTTCTTTAGTGAATCAATTTCATCACAAGCATCATTGTTCCACAATTTCTTATACTTACTTCTCATAGGTTCAGCTTATATTTTGGGCTCTTCTTGTTCAATGTCTTCTGCTGTTGACAAAGCATAACCTACAAAATCAGAGTCTTGAAACCTTGACGGTGGCCTGATATTAACCCTTCTAAATTTGTCTCTTGCCAAGAGATAGTCACTAGGAACATTAATTTCATGTTCAAACTCTAACTCTTCTTCTTCTTCCGAGTCTTCAAAACTTTCAGATTCTTTTTGAGATGAAATTTCATCTTATGATGATGAGTGTGAAATATTGATTCTACAATTAGTTCTCTTAGTAGCCCTCTTTGTAGCTATAATCACTTCTTTGTTTGATTCTTGGAAATTTGAATCTGCTTGATCTAAAGTATTAGCTTTTTTCAAACAATGAATCTTTAAAGATTACTTCTTCATTGAACACCACATTTTTTGCTTGTAACACATTTACCTTCCTGGAATCCAAACTCTGTAACCCTTTATACTAGATGGATATCCTAAGAAAAAATCTTTAGTAGTCCTAGGCTTTAGCTTCTCTTGGAATGTATGAACATAAGCAGAACAACCAAATCTTCTCATATGAGAAAGATCAGGTTTTGTTCTAGTCCATACTTCTTCTGGAAGTTTAAAACCATTACTTAAATTAGGTGTCATGTTGATGATATACACAGCAACATATATATAGCTTCAGCCCAAAACTCAGAACCAAAACCTGTTTCAACACACATACTTCTCGCTTTATCCATGATTGTTCTGTTCATCCTTTCTGATACTCCATTCTATTGAGGAGTGTAAGTACAAGTCCTATGCCTCTTAACACCGGTATCTTTGCATAGGTTGTCAAATAAGGTATTGCAGAATTCCAAATGATTATCTATTCTCAAACACTTGCTTCTTGTTAGTCTAATTCTCTGCAAGTTCTTTCCATTCTTTGAACCTGTAAAATGCCTCATCTTTAGACTTTAAGAAGAATACCCATACTTTTTTGAGTAATCATCAATAAAGCTGACAAAATACTTGCAACCTCCTAGACTTTCTGGAGTATTAGGTGAACCCCATAAATTTGAATTAACATACTCCATTATATCAGTAGTTGTAGGCTTAGCCTTAAGAAATTTTTCTTTGTGTGTCTTTCCTAAAACACAGCTCTCACATAAGTTAAATTTATTTACTTATTCCTTAGGCATATACTCATCTTTAGCTAACAACTTCATATTCTTTGAAAAATTGGGTGCATATCTTACTTCTGTCAGAATCAATTCATAACCATCTTGATTTATGATCTTAATCTTTCCTATGCCTTTAATTTCACTATCAGTGTTATAAGCCATTAACACCCTGCCTCTATTTATCTCCTTGCAATCAAATAGAACTTATTTCTTATAGGTCATATGATATGTGCAAAATAAGTCTAGAATCTACTTTTCTGTACATTCTTCAATAGTTTCAGTTAAAACCATAGGTTGTCTAATTTTAGTAACTGAATTTAAAGATGGTTTTGATTTCTTCTTCTTCTTTACAGATTTTCCCTTAGCATCAACATACAAAACCTATCCACTGGTTTTACCTTTAGTAATATGTCCTTTTTTCTTAAGTTCTAACTCCTTAGAGATAGCAGCAGAAACAACATCATCCACAGTGATGGTTGATCTTCATGGTCCATATTTGAGAGTATGAACTAGTGGATCATATGCTGGAGGTAATCCAGCTAACAATTGAATCGCTTGGTCCTCTTTAGAAATAACAATATCTAAGCTAGAAAAGTATTCAATTAGCCTTAATAAAATATCTACATTCTCCTCAATAGTTTTGCTCTCTTCCATCTTATAAGTTGCAAAAGTCTGTTTGATATATATTCTGTTTGGCAATGTTTTCTCGAGATAATTCTTCTCTAGATCCTTCCACATACTCATTGCAATCTTCTCATGCATTATCTTCCTAAGAATAGCATCACAGAGACTTGTAGAAAATAAGCTTCTAACCTTAAGATCCTTAACTTCCCAACTAGCTTCTACCTTTACATCTACATGTCCGTGTTTATCAGGATCTTTAGGATCAAAAACTGGTTTCTTCTCTTGTAAAGTTGATAGTAAACCTTGGATTCTAGTTGTCCAAATAGTTTGAACTTGCTGATGTCTCTGAATTTTAGCAGTTTTTAGAAGTCATTTACTCTTATTTTAAGAT
>OVBE01003737.1:794-25972 GCA_900406425.1 Iberis pinnata
TTGGAAATGTCCAAAGGTGAAGGCATCCTTAAGGATCCAGGAAAAGGACTTCCTGAGTTCAACCATGAACCTGAACGTGTGCCACCTCTAAAGTCACGTTCGAACAATCCGATATCTGGAAAATACTTGGAACCTCAACTCAAAACCTTGGAAATCAAAAATGGAGACCAAGTGTTCTTACTCAACAAAATATCCAAGTACTATTTGGGAAACATGGATCCATTGTGTTCCAAGACCTTCATGATCAAAGAGGTGATTTCGGAAGAAGACATCATACTTGCTGTAGAAGTTGACGAACAACCACAGTTGAACTCGAAGGTTGACAAGAACTACGACAAGGGAGCTTTCTCAGAAAAGACCTCGGTTCTCTTCGGAGAACCGTCTCAAGGTCGCTAATCTCAAAAACAGGAAGTCAAGCTTAGTGACTTAAAACAAGCTCACTTGGGAGGAAGTCCCATGCTTATCTTTGTACATACTTCAATTTCAATGTCTTTAAATTTTCAGTACTTGACTTAATGTATTCTAGTTTAATCTTGTTTTGGTGTCTTAGTTACTTAAAGATTCAGTTTCAAGAACAAAGCATTTGCAACGAAAGAGATCGATTCGATCATTAGTCGGGATCGATCTGAACTAACCACTGGATCGATCCCATGGACAACAAGGGGATCGATCTTTTTGAAGTGCAACAACAACTTGGGATCGATCCCAGCCTATGTCGGGATCGATCCCAGCCTATGTCAGGATCGATCCCAGCCTATGTCGGGATCGATCCAAAAGCCCAATATCGGGATCGATCTCGACGCTAAAAGTGATCGATCCCGTGCTCAAAAATGATGGATCTGGAGAAACTTTGAGATCGATCCGCACACTTACAACGAGATCGATCTATGAGTTCAAAACGTCATTAAACCGGTGGTTGAAGATACAATCAACCCGAGCAAAACGAAAACATTTCGAACCAAAGGAAGTGTTGTAATTTTGAGAAAGTACAACCCACTCAAGAAAAAGAGATCACCTCCATCACCCCTCTTACACAACCACTGTCAAAGGAGATGTCTGTTCAAGCTTTCCAAGATTCCCTTACACAGCCCACACCCCAATGTTCCTGCTTTAATCCTCCTCCATATGCGTATATGTCCACCTTCATAAAATATGTCAAACAACTTACTTCTGTTGGTTTCGTGTTTTTTCTTCTCCAAAATCCATCCCCTGACCTTGTTTGTTTCTTCCCTCACCGTACACTATGTCCAAGAGTACGTTTTGAGTGTGGTCAGATTGCAAAAACAAATACCACAAACATAGTACAAAATATTTTAAAAACCTGAAATGTTACACTAAAAATAGTCTTGTCTCGGGTACAGTACCTATAATCCTCTCCTCCTTAATAAAGCTTCACCCTGTTTATATAGATCCTCATTACTTTGTATCCTATGAAGCTTAGGACAAGTAACTACCGGAGGTCCAATATTGGAGGGCCGATCAGCTGTCATGTTTTCACCTTTATTTTTATCTTTTCTAAATTCCACATCAGTTTTAGCCTATACATGTACCCGACCACGAAATTTAATACTATATTCTAAACATTATACCAAAACAAAATACATAACAAAATATTTGCTGCATATCTAGGTTTGAACATACCTTGGACAACACATCTTCATTTGTTCCCGTTGTGCTATCCCTTTGGCTCTGAATTGGGACAACTTCATGAATCGAGTCAGCCGCAATTACATCTTGTCCACCAAAAACTAAACTCTTACATGCTGATGACTTCTGAAAAGTCCATAATTTAAACATTAATTAGGTCTAAGTTATATTGTGATATCTGCTAAGGTTCAGTCTACAACAAACCTTGTCCACTGAATGTTTGGATGATTGACCTTGATCCTCTGTTTCATCCATGGACATCATCACCTATTTAATATATGCAAGTTAGTTTCATACAGGAGCTACACAAACTATCTTGCATATATGTTGTTATTGAGGTACTTATATTATCTGCTATATCGGCAATTATGTTTTCCACCCCTGGGTAATCGCCAAAGTTGGTGTTTTCTTCAGCAAAAGGACCCCCTTGGTCTTGCCTTTGAGGTGTAGTGTCCTCAAGAAACGTTAAATGTTGGCTAAGCTGGATTACCTTAGTATTTGTCCCTTCCACATTTTCTTCAGACGTAAACTTACACCCCTTCCGCATTTCACAAATGACCTCATCCATTATCTCATTCTTCATCATGAGCTTCTCTCTCTCAATATGAGAAGCAATGTTTTGAGCTTGTTCCTCACCTATCTTCTCACGAAGTTAATTCATGAAGTTTCCCAAGTTAGCATACAGCATTTCCTGTAGGTGTTTGTATACATCGTCTTTACACATAAGCTCTGCCTCGTCAACCACTTGAAGTCCAGATGGAGGAACAAGGGTCCCTTCATGTCCACTTGTTCCAGCCTTGTATGGCTCAGATTTGACCTGCATCTTTAGCTTCCTTGGCACCTTTGCGTATTTTGATTTCTCCTCTTTCTTCCAATCACAACAATCGGGTCAAATTCAGTTGACCCGCCAGGCCACATATTCCTCTCGAATTTAAAACCTTCAGTTATCAAACTTTCCATGTAGTCAGCCGATTCATCCTCTACCTCATCCACTTAATAATCGTTCATTTCCGTGTATGTATGGTCGTCAGCAATAAGAAGAGGGGGGACATAAACCTGTTGAAAGACAGGTGGAAAAATGAAACAGTAGTGGACATATTCTCTAGTTGTAATATGTTCTGAAACATAACAGTGGACATACAAAGAAAATGTACAACTGTAGTGCGATGGACGATTTATTGGTTGTTTAAACTTACTGTGGACATATTCTCTAGTTGCAATATCTTCTCGTTGTGGAAGGTCCTACAAGCAGGCAAACTCATGATAGATTCATGAGTAAAGTCGTGGTCACCTTCCTCCGGTTTAGGTAAAATCTTCAATAGTGGTGGTATAGCCGCAAAGAAAAAGAGTTGCAGCCTAACCGTGAAACCATGAGCAGCCGTATATGACCCATTCAGCTTCTTCCGTAAATGTTTCTCATCCTTGCATTGCGTACCAACTTTCAACATCTCAATGGTGAGAAGGAAAGAATCACGACCCCATGGATACTCCAGGAACCCTTTAAGATCCTTCAACATCTCAACAACTATGCTTGAAGCTCTGACCGGATTTGTTTTGCATAACAAAATACCTTCGACAATCACTAAAAAAAGCAAGCCGAATTCTCTTCCATGCTGGCATTCTTCTACCAGCAACCAATTTCTTATCGTTTTTAATCACTTCACAATGTCTTTTATAAGAACACCCTATTTCTTGATACCCATCAGCTTGTTCCAATATGGCTGTTTTAGATCTTCAGCATTTTGTAGTCTGTCCATTACTGCCTTCTCAGGACATGGTCCACAAGGGAGCCCAATTTCAATACCAAACTCACGCAGAGATAGAAAAAATGGTTGCCCGGTGAAAACGAACCACATCTCGTATTTTCTAGCAGTGACCAAAGACCGGCATAACATCTGGTGGACCATCTTGCCTGACAATGAAGCCATCCTCACCGGAATGGTGAACAGTGACCCAAAAACAGAAGCTTTTATTTGGTCCAATGCTTCTGTATCTTCTAGGGCGTCCACCAAATCAAGCAGATACTCAGGTTTGGAGTAAGCGTTTATCCTACCCCCTGTAGGATATCTGTCAACTGCATAAAGCCTACACGGTAGGCGAGTTGGATCCACAATTATATCTTTCTCCATTACGACCGCGGGGGACGACTTATGCTGCATTTGGTGGACCTGGCCTTTGATTCCGGGACTTCGTCCATCTACTTTATGGTTGCGACTGTGGACCAGATCTAGGTTTGTTTCCAACGCGATTATGGACGTTTCTTTTGGACCGGTAGACGTGATTCCAGAACTTCGTCCAACTCCTTTACTGTGGACCAGATCTGGGTTCGTTTCCATCGTGGCTACAGACGTTTGTTGTGAATCGGTGGATGTAACTGTGGGGTCTTTGTAGACATCGACCAGCCTCTTCTCCAGATTTCTGTTGGAATCTACATGAGACGGTTGCAGCAAAACAGGTTTATAGACAGGGTTTTTCGATTTGGCAGCCGTTTGGTCCATCTGAGTGCCGGAATTTTGTTTCACGGGATCGCCAAAGTTGACGAAGGAACTTCCACCGCATTGCTTAACGGCTGATTTGTCGGTTCCAGTGGAGGGTTTTTTCTCGGGAACACGCCGTCTCTCTTACTCGCCTACTTTTTTGTCGGTGATAGTTGTTTCCCGAGGACGATCACTACTCCCGGGGTTATGTGTCGCGACGGTGTCCATTTTCTTTATAGTCGGCAGTTGTTTCTAAGATGTTGGTGGTTGTTTCATCGGCTATAGTTGTTTATGAGATGCCGTTGGTAGTTTCGCCGGTTTATCTTTATCTGCTTCCGATGCCATTTATTTTAGAAGTGTCGAGTGTGAATCTTGCCGGAGATTTTCACAGTGAATAACAATGGTAATAGGCAATTGAGATAAAAATTTGCCGTAAAAGTTAAGATGAGAGAGAGAAGAGATAATTGTTGAAGAAGATAATTATGAAAATAAACTTGTGTCAGTAACTTTTAACAGTTACCGAAAAACAGGGAGATTATTTTTTAATCAAACAAATTTGCTCGATTTGTTAGTGAGGGGTAGGATTGTAAAGTTATGCGAAGTGACATATGACATAAAACCAAAATTTCGCCCATTATGATAATGAGCATAAAGTTATGCATTAATATGGCATGAAACATAAATTTCCCAAAAATATATTATAATATACTGGAACCAAACTAATTAACTATTCTTGTGATTTTTGAGTAGGTTTTATTGTTTTTCGTTTTTGTTATAATCATCCTCTCGGTTCATAATAATATAATAGATGACAAAAGAAACCTATTAATCTTGTGATTCTTGAAAAGTCATAACAAACAAATCATTTTTTATAATTGAATTTTCAAACGGACGTGAGAAAGAAAAAAAGTGACATAAAAAATTCGAAACAAACAGCTTATCATAAGCATATGATATTTTTTGGGCTGTCAAAGATTCGTTCAAGACTACATATTATTAGTTCAACTTCTCGCCAAACACGAGAAATATTATATGCTTCCAAATTTCAGAAACAAGCAAATGTGCTGACTTTTATAGGAATATAAAAATTGTACCTCATTAATTAGAGGCATGTGCAAAATGGTTTTGAAGACCATCTAAATAATCATAAAAATGTTACACGCATTTCAATATTTATTACATAAAATCGTTATTTACATTTTATGTCCATTTTGAAATAATTCAAGTTTGTGGGATTGGACCACTTACAGAAGATCAATTTTAACTTTTTGAAGAATAAGATATTACTCTAAGTTTTGTAAGTGAAAAACGTGAAAAAGAGTTTGAAAAATTTAAGAAATCCACAGATATTGTATACTTCTCCATTTCAATACAATTAGACAAGAAAATTAATTTATATGGGAACTTCTTTCATCTCATAAGGGCGCAGAGATGAGTTATTTGGAAGAGAATGAGTCCATTCAAGTTTTATAATTATTCAAAGGGTGAGTGTCTTCTCTAAGATATGGAAGATAGCAACTGTGACTTGGACAAAAATGATGTAGGCAAATATGTTAGAAATCATATGAGTGGAAATCATCAGAGTAGCACAACAGAAACATGATGGATCATAGTCAAAGGAAGTCCCTGTTGAGTATTTGATCTTTGATTACGACCTACTATACACAGAACCTTAGCTCAAGAACTTGATACTAACCAATTTCTTGATTAATTCTAATTAGTGTTTAAGTTGATTTGTAGGTACTTAAAGAAACAACACACGAATTTTGTTAACCCAGTGTTCGACGAATCAACTCACTGTGAGTGGAACAATACCAATATGCTCTTCACTAAGAGAGATAAGAGCTTGAAGCTCTAACAATAGTGATTACACAAGAAAAATGATACTATATTGTTTATATCACACAAATTTAACACATTTTAGTGGGTATTTATACATATTATTTAGTGGGACGTTCTGGAGCAAAAAGGACGACTTTTGGAAGAATTCAAGTGCAAAATGAAGAATGATCTCGGACAAGGACAAATCGATCGATCCAAAGCACTTGGAGTTTTGCAAAAGTTTAGATCGATCGATCCATGATTGGATCGATCGATCCCTGGAAGCCCAGATCGATCGATCCATCATTGGATCGATCGATCTCCTATGTCGAACTGAAGGAAAAACGAGCTAAAAGACGCATTTGACCTCAAGATCTATCATTACTTTTTTATTATTTAGATTTTATTTTCTTTTATTCTCAAACTATTAAAAGCCATTTTTTGCTTATTATTTTAGAGATAATTTTTTATTAAGTTTTAGAATAGGTTTTATCGTTGAAGTTCCAGAGAAAAGAGATCTACATCTATATTTGATAGGATTTCTTAACTCTGATTTCTTTATATACAATTTGGCTTTTTAATTCTTCAATGTTTACTCAATATATGATTTATGTTCTTGCAATCATGTCTGAGTAGTCTCTTTGTTAGGTTTTAGGGTTTGCCTAGGGGAAATCAGGTTAATCGTTATGGTTTGATAGAATGGATTGAAATTTGTTAGGTTCTCAGTCTAGATTCATTCTTAGTGCATGAATTAGAGTAGCTAATTAGTTCATTGATCATAGAATTATAAACTCAAAGGGATATGGTTTAGAATTCTGATCTAATCTAGATGAATAAGTGCCTTTGCTTGCGGGAGTATTGTCTTAGGGGCTTATGACCTTATCGAATCTGAATAGAAATGCATGATCAAATTATCTAAATTCGGCGGGAGTTTGTATTTAGTAATTCGAGAATAGGGATCTAATACTTCGGGAGAATATTAGTCTATTGTTGTCTTTCGAGTTGGGAATTATTTTAAGTAATTAATCCAGCATGTTAACCTTGACGTTTAACCTGAATACTTGTGGAATTATCTATTGCCTAGTGTTTTTGTTAATCATTTTACAATCGATTTTACTGTATCGTTGTTTTCATTTCTAGGTTACAATCACCATTTTAATATGTTCTTAGCTTAACTCAATTTTAAACCGAGAATCGTGCTTTTCTGGTCTTTGTGGATTCGATCCCTCATATACTACTGCGTTTGATGTGCACTTGCAGTGAATACATTTGGGTTAAAACTTGAGTGTATCAAGGTTTTGGCGCCGTTGCCGGGGACCAATAGTGCCTCTTAATTTTTTTTAGAGTTTAGACTAGGATATTTTCTTTTTACAGTATTAATCGCGTTTCTTTATTCTTGATTTTCCTTTTTGCAGGTTGATGATCCAGCGATCTAACAAGTCAACGAAATTACTCAACCCTGGTAACAAGGAACTCTTGGATCTAGAATGCTCAATCCGAAAAGCGAGAAGGAACTCTCAATCTTCCAACACAATGGGAGATAACCTCATTCCTAATCTGTTATTTCTCGAAGATCCGAACGACCCCCCTCTAGTTCGTCGGATCCTAGTTGATGAAACATGGTTATACAATAACCCACCTCCACCTCTTGAGATAGCCAATGCAATTATCAATCCGATAGGAGGAGGAGAATTAGGCAATTTATTGCCACAGGGAGTTCAAGGAGGTGGTAATGGTAATCAGATGGAACCTGAAGTCATTTTGCTGAATGACCGATTAGAACATGCTTTCGATCACCAACCTCAACAAGACAGGGTTCTCGTTGGAGACATGCTTCCTAACTAATAGTTATGCTCTACATCCTTGTCAACCTCAGAGACATGATTATAATTTCCCGTTCCAGCTCATTCAGCTTATATGTCATAGTCAATTCCGCGATCTCTCTCGATACTTTATGAATTGTAAGCTCTTTAATCATTCTCTAGCGGACAGAGCTCTAAGGTGGCTAAATTCTTTACCACCTAACTCCATAGAAACTTGGGATGACTGTAAATCCAAGTTCTTGAATCAGTTCTACACTCCCAGTAGGACTAATAATATGAAAAACCCGATTTCTCAGTTTCATCAAGGTCCTTCAGATTCTTTCTATGAAGCTTGGGATAGATTCAAGGAGTATCTTCGGGATTGTCCTCACCATGGATTATCCGAGTTGAATCTTCTAAACACCTTTTACAAATGTATTGAGCAGCAATATCGCCTTTCTTTGGATATAGCTAGTAATGGAGATTTTATGACCAAGCCAGTGTATGAAGCAGATCAGCTTATAAGCAACTTAGCTGCGAGTAGCAGTAACCATTGCCCACGTTTGGATAAAAGGGGAGGATCATCTGACTCAGAATCCTCAGAACTGGTTGAAGTAAAAATGCTTCTAACTCAACTTCTCAATAATCATAATCAGAAACAGTTGTGGTTGTCTGAAGACGTAGAGAAGATTGAAGTGGATTGTTTTGCTCTTCAAGCACCTCATGTTGTAGAAGAAGAAGTGAGCTACATCAATAGCCAAGGTCAGAGCGTGTTCAACCAGAGATACAATCAAGGGTTCGACAAAGGTTTTGTCTAGAAGGCTTTTGTGCAAAACGCTGGAGGGAATGGTTTTCAAGGAAACCGGAATGTGAGCTTTGTTCCAAACTACAATTCAGGCGGCTTTCAACAGCAATCTCAGCCTGTTTATCAACAAGCACCTCTACCTCAAGTTCAGAAAGAGGACAAGATGGAAGCTATGCTCAAAAGGATACTAGAAGGTCAGCAACAGACCGAGAGGAACTTAAATGTCAAGATGGATAACATATATGGTGCTTTGAATCAAAAATTCGAAAGCTCGTTTTCTTATATCAAGCATTTGGATACTCAAGTGGTTGAAACCGCTGAAGATGTGAAGAGACCACCAACTTTTTTTTCTAGGATGTCTGATTCAAGCTCCAAGGAGGAGTTTGTAAATGTTGTTATGTTGAGAAGTGGAAAGTCTCTGGTTGTGAAAGACAAAGTTGATGAAATTCTGGTCAAAGGAACTGAAAAATGTGCAGAAAAGGCGAGTTTGGAAAAATCTGTAAAGGATGCAGAGGTTTAGATCGATCGTTCCATGCTTGGATCGATTGATCCTATTAAGTCAGGGAGTTATCTAATCACACATTTTTGGTATACTTATTACTTGATTTTTAAAAATTTTAATTATTATTTTTCTCTTTCCAAAAGTACTCAATCACAGCTTTTTGGTTCCAATACCTTTTTTTCTTTCCAAACGTAACTGGATAGAGAGAGAGATAGAGAAAGAGAGAGAATTTCAAAAATACAATATATTTAATAAAACATAGTAGAAAAAAACAAACTTCATTTTATTAACACATGTACAACAAGATATTGTTCAACATTGACCATTTTCTTCAAACATTATGCATAACAACCCTTAGTTGTTTTGAACCTCTCACAAACTTACGTCCTATTAATTCAGCAACAGCACGAGCCAAAATCATTTTACCATTTTCTAATCCATGTGACAAATGAAGCTCAACTCTTTCTAACACAAGACCATGCTTAATCGAATATTACAACATTAATACTTCACTAAACCCTCAACTAAAATTTATAACTTCCACAACTTTTAAAGTTGATTTCAAACATTTGTGTGTTATATTTTGACTCCAATATTTCTATAAATCAACCTGAAAAGATGTAGCTAACATCGGTCTTGGGGGAATCGCAACAAATTTCAGTATTTCAAAATCTGGGCAACTATTGACCATGAATCTAATACCAACAAATTCATTTGGTTGCATATTTGGCTTTATAACCAAATTTTTTGTTTCCATTGGTGCTTGCAAACGAGTCGGATCATCACTTTCTTGAATCATCTAAATGAGAAATGGACATATTGTTAACATCTTGGCTGATGACATATTGTAATGCATACTACAAATATATGTTCTTGTCATGTCTTCATATTCAGTTTCTTTTGCGAAATCCATATATGCTTCTTTCATCATTCTATTTGCTTCCATGAATTGAAAGTAGTGAAATTTGCCAATGTGTTTAAAACTTTGAATAATTGTTAAGTTGAGTGTAGTAAACTCCATGGTGACTTCACAATTCTCGAATATCAACTCAGTTAACCGGTTATTGTATCCGGTTATCATCTCAAGACCAATGTTCCAACAATTTTCGAAGGTTAAAGATTTNAATACATTATATTCTTGAGATTCATCCAACCAAAGCATATATATTTTATCGAATTCGAATTCCAAAACCTTGATGGATCAAATTCACAACTTAGTAGCTTCAATGATTCAAGAGAATTTAGATTATAAAAACTTTCTGGTAATGGAAACACATTTGCTTCTATTACTTCTTGAGTATTTTCTGAGAAATTAAGAATTAGATACTTTACTTGTTTAGAGACCGCGAAGTTGATCAACAGCTTGATCTCTGATTCAAAACCAACTGGATTAGAGAGAAAAAACTCAAATATTTTTATGCATTCACCCGAGAATCTTGACACCCACTCAATTGTATAGTAAATAAACGAAGCCCTAGAGACTATTATGGTTTCTTCATCTTCGGCGACCGAAATTTTCACGACCTGAGATTCTCTAAAGAGATATTGGTCGTCTCATAACATGTATTCTTCCAACGTTTAGATAGAACGCTTGTCTTTAAAGCATCTTTGAAAGGTAAAAAAGATATTATTATGACCCGAAGATGATCTGGTAAACTTGATAATATAACTTCTCTTCTTCTTGAACCCATTGTTGATATTTGGCACAAATTAGATTTTATTTTAAACTCAGCACCAAATAGATTTAGATAGAACATTGATTGTTAAATAATTTTTAGAAATACTTTAAACTATTATACAAATATCACGTTAAATACATGTTCAGATCTGTCAAATATGAAATTTATTCAAATGTATCATTATGATAACCTAATACGTAGTCTACTAGTTATTATTATAGCTTACTTTATTGGCTCTCGAAATTCGGAAAATAGAGATAAAGTTATGGTTTTTCCATAAACGACACGTTTCTTCTTTTTCTATAAATTATCATTTGTCAACGATGCATTTTCATATTAAAAGTTTCTCTCTCTCTCTCTCTCTCTCTCTCTCTCTCTCTCTCTCTCTCTCTCTCTAACATATCAAGCAACATTATTCTCTTTTAATGAGTTCATCGATTACTACTGCAGAATTGTGTGTTTCTAGGAGATCTCCTCTTCCTGAAACCCAATCATGTTAATAGGGTAATTCTAAAGCTTATGGACCAACAAGTTTATTTTATTCTATTTCATGAAAAATAAATATTTAAACATTTTAACCTCTAATATACATTTCTAATTGTAATTTTTGAAATGTTGATTACAAACATAAACTAGGTAGTTGGATATAAATTTAATATCAATGTTAGTATAAGAATCAAAAAAATTGATACTTGGGTATTGCAAACATAAAAACATACAATATGGCTATGTTCAATTTATTTATTATGGTCAGCGTCTATCACCAGATTTAACTCCTTATTCGGTTTGTACTCTTAACCTTTAATTAATATAATATTAAGGTTAACTATAAATTTTAAAAATCATCTTTTTGTTTACAGGTAATGATGAAAGATGAAGATGAAATTTGTGTGTTTGAAGAGATGATCAGTGGTGGTCGTTTTGTCATTTGATTTTTTCTGTGTTGTTTGTTTTGTTTGTTGTTGTTGTTACTTGATGATTGTTAACTTTTTGTAATTTTTTGTGTTTGTTGTTTTGTTTAAACTATTAAGTTCCAAATTCTATATAATTTAATTATAATTATGTTTGTTACTAATTTTTTATTTTAATATTATTATTAATTTAGCTCTACGTAAAATATGCAACTGATAACTTGACTTATATATATATATATATATATATATGTATAAAGTTACTTATAATAAAAAAACAACTAAACATGAATTACTTTAAAAAAAGAATCATAAACATAAAAAATAAATCAGACCAACAAAAAAACGAAAAAGAACGAAAAACTAAATATTAACCGTTTTAAAACAAACAAAACGAAAATCTAGATGCGTTTAACCTGAAAATCTAATGAAAAACTAAATATAAACCGTTTGAAAACAAAAAAAAAACAAAATCTAAATGTGTTTAACCTAAAAGTCTAATACCGGATGCTTTGTAGTCTACGTCGAAGCGGTGAATGTGGCTGAGTTCGTTATCTGTGTATTCTTTTTGTTTTCTCAAACTCTTTAGCTCCGCTTCCAGATTGAAGTACATAGTGTTTTTTATCTTCTCTAACATGGAGATCTTCGCGTCAAGCTCCATTGCTCAAACTTCGGTTTCACGAAAATCTTCCAAACATTGTAGCTGAATCTTCATAAGTTTCACCATAATTTTGTACCTTTTATGGTTGGAAACCATTTGAGAGTTGCTGGATCGTCTTCTACATATTTTTGGAGGTAATTCATCTTTTTCTGATTTATTTTTCAAACTGGAGATAATGAGAATATGACATATTTTTTTATGTATGTATTATATATATAATGGTTTTAGTCATGTATTATGAATGTGCATCGTTATTAAACGTCGTTTCGTCTTTTGTAACGTTTAAATGTGTGTGATGTATCTGACGTTAATATTTATTTGATTTTGTTTTATTTTAATTATATATTTATGTGTAATGTTGAAAGGACGCAACACTAGAGTTTATCCTTTTGTATATGGATTAGGGTTTATCTTGGGTTGAGAGAAAAAGACAAACACGTGTCACTTAAATGAAATTTTTTTAGTCGCTGTTATTAAATATCTTTATTTCCCGAACCGAACTTGCTAAAATTAACAGAAAACAAAACATAACCAAAAAACCAAAATTTAACTGAAGTCAAAAATTTTGAACCAAATAAATTGATCTTCAAAAAAAAAAAATCGAATAAATTGATCTTCAAAACTCGTTTTTATTTAGTTAATTATAAATTCTTTTAAATAAAAATATCATATGGTTATATTTTCGTGTACACACCAATATTTTAATAATCTTTTCAGCTTCTTCTACAGTGATATTTGTTTTCCATGATATTTTGTTTACATAAACATCATAGTACTGTTATCGTTTTATATTACCTTAAAAGTTACCTATTATACTAATATTTACATAAACATCATAGTATTGTACTCAAGTTATATATGTAACAATGTATAAACAAGTTTCATAACTACTAATCTTCATTGGATCTGGACAATTCGAGTTAAGTGTAAGACAAGCCCAATTGAAGCCCAAGTAGGTTTAAGTGGGAGTCACGTGAGAAGCACGTGATGTTACTCAAAACAGAAGAACCAGATTTTGGCTAAGTATTAAGCTTGTTTTAACAGAAGAGGAAACAACTATGCGACCATGTTTGGACCGCTCTACCAAGTCGGCTTCTAGGCCTTTGCGCATGCTTAAAGTTGTATTTAAAAGCTTGTTGTACATTCTATATAACTCAAGTGATTCTACTGGATTCTGGGTATTAGATCCCGGCGTGAGTTGGGTCAAAGTTAAGGACCCGAACACGTTCTTAGTTCCTCTTGCATCATTTTTACCCCAAGTTGATACAGGTGCAGCCTCTAAGCCTTGGTTACGTCTACTACGACGGGCGCCAGTAGAGCCGGATGTTGACGTGTAGCCTCCTCTCATCTTTACTATCATTTCAGAACGGAGAATCAAACATAACATTTTTAGCTAAATTATACATCTAAGAAATTCAAACAATCTATATGTAGATTATACCTCATAATCAACTAAACCGCATAATCGATGTACATATACCTAAAATTAACTAAAAGCTGAAGTATGTGAGGAAGATACCTTCTCGATTAAACAATAGAGCTTCGAATCAGTGAGATCAACAATGTCCCGAAGAAACGCATACACTGAAGATCTTCTGAAAATAAATAAGAAAGAGAGAAATAACTAAGTCGAATTTATTATATTGAAAAAAGTTAAGTGATTTCGTAAGGACCATAGCGTTTTTTGTATTATATGCAATACTAAGTACCAAAACTAAGCAAATTTGCGCGCCTAAGTATTTTTGTTTTCCCGGAAATGAAAAAATAGCATCCATACAAAGTGAAACGCTATGTATAAAACCTGTGTTCATGTACAATAGCAGGGACACAAAAAACGCTATCCTGGGACGCTATCTATAGTCATTTTTTTGTAGTGTCAGGAAATGACCTTCTTGGCCACATATAAAGCATCCTGTTTTTATTTTTGTGCTTTAGTTTTAGGCTTCTCGCCTTTTCCTTTTCCTTTCCCATCACCTTTGCCTTTGCGTTTTCCCTTTTTCTTAACAGCTTTACTGTGATCTACAAACAGCCCCTTAGCAGCCTGTTTTCGTTTGAGTAACCCTTTTTGCTTTGATTCCGTTTCTTTAGAATAGGTTGCAGTTATTACTTCACTAACTGTGTTGGTTTCCTTTCCTGAACCATATTGAAGTGTATGAGCCAATTGGTCATACAAAGGGGGGGGGGGGGGGGGCTTGAAAGCAATTAAATGGCCTGGTCCTCATACGAGACAATGATTTTCAGGCTTTTCATGTATGATATGAGTTTTAGGAACACATCAACGTTTTCTTCTATAGACTTATGCTCTTTCATCTTGAAACAAGAAAATCTCTTCTTCGGATGTATTCTATTAGGTAGGGACTTAGTTTGATAGTCCTTATCTAGTGCTTTCCACATGCTCAATGCAGTTTTCTCATGCATAATCTTCTTCAAGAAAGAATATGTTAGACATGTACCTAAAAGGCTCCTGACTCCGAGATCCTTGTCAGTTTTCTTTGGATCCATCTTGATATCCTTTTCATATTTCTCTGCTTCTTATCCTTTTATAGAGTCAACGACTTCCTAATCTTCTTGCAATACTGACAATAGGCATTGAATCTCAAGCTGGCCTAGCATTCTGTATTTCCAGAGACCAAAGTCTCCTTTGCCATCAAATCTTTCCATCTCAAATCTGCCTAAAGTAGGCTCCATAGTTGTTCTCTTTTACATTATGATTCTTTCTCTTGCAGGTTACAAAGATAACAACAGAAAGATCACACTCCTACCAAATCCTTTCAAGATCTATAAAGACTCTTGAACATAAAGACAAACCAGATAAGTTTCTTTACCTTAAAGTACACTTGAGCTTGATCACAATCAATCCTTCAGCCTAGATTGCTCTGATACCACTTGTTGAGTATTTGACCTTTGATTACGATCTTCTATACTCAGAACCTTAGCTCAAGAACTTGAATCTAACCTATTGCTTGATTAATTCTAATTAGTGTTTAAGTCGATTTGTAGGTACTTAAAGAAAGAACACAAGAATTTTGTTGTTCGACGAATCTACTCACTAGGAGTGGAATGAAACCACAATGATCTTCACTAAGAGAGATAAGAGCTTGAAGCTCTAACAATGGTGATTACACAAGAAAATGATACTATCTTGTATCACAAGTAAGCGCAAAGCAGATACTGACAAAGATGCAACCTCCGTTTCTTCCAAGCCTGATGAATCTCTGAATCTAAGGTACGTCTTCTTTGAATCACACATTTCTTCTTCTCTGTGAATTTCACTATCTCTCTCTAGCTCGAAGAAGAAGATGTAGCTATTTCTTGCTTCTGTTAGTTTGTTAAAACTGAATTTTAACAAACTTAAACTCTAATTTCAGAAATGGGCTTAAGAGAAACTGATGGCCCAACTGGAGAAATGAATCATCATAAGATAGTCAGATGGGCCTCGTTAAAGCCCAAAAGTCTTAAGCAAACAGACTCACAATCCCAACCATTATCTCTCGTAAACATCGAGGAAAATGGAACTACTATGATGTGGTTCATATTGAAACTGGTCAAAGAACACTTTGGAAGGATTTGTAGGACGTTTTCTCATAGGAAGAAACAATTGCATATCGTTACATTATGGGTTGGAAAAGTTCTAGTGATAACTAAGAAAAACACCTATAGAACAACACGTACCAACATACTAATATTCATAAAAATGTACATGACTAGTCATACTTCAAGCTAAGCAAAAAGAAAATATCTCAAAAAAAAAATTAAGGGAATAACGAAAAAGCCTCACTGCATGAGACAAGATCGCAAGAAAAAGTTAAAAGCTTTGCACGGAATGACCTCCCATGCAAACTCAAGATCTACCCTATTAAAGGAATGTAGGTTAGAACAATAAAAGTTTTGAAAGTAAAAAACTAAGGAAATCAGACTATACGTAACCAATGTAAGATCTATTTTGGGATCACACATGTATATAATGAAGTGTTAGGGTAATTATTCAATAAGTCAAATATTATGTGGTCATTTTTGTAATAAAGTAAAGACTTGATGCATAAATATTATGAAAAAGTAATTGTGGATATTTTTAGCAATTTCTAATTTGATTAGGGGCAAACTAGAAATTGATTCTCCATAAATAGAGGATTATGGTCCCCAAAGCTACCCTAACCATAAATTTTATGCATCCCATCACCAAAGATCTAAAGCTACAGAGGGTCTGCTTTGGAAGATCCATTCTCTAATTCAGAAAACAAATATATGGATTCATCAAGTACGCTTCCGCTTATGTTCTGATCATAATAAACTAATATGGTTATTGTTTATGGATTTAGAAAATCCTAACAATTGGTATCATAGCCACCATATTCATTTTCTGTTTGATAATCAGGTTTTATCATACATATTTTTAATTTTATTTAATTTATAAAGTTAAATTCGGATTTTATGTTTTGGTGAAAATTTCAGATTGTTGAATCTGACTTTTCTTAAGATTTATGCTTGAAAAAGTATTCTGGAATCTGTGGTTATACTTTTTTAGATCTAGTTTTGATATTCATTGTAAAGAAAACATGTTTAGATTCAATAATGCTTATAACTTAGTTTTGAAAATTTTTTTGTAATAATATTTGAATATGGTTCGGATTAAAGTTTCTGGAAATTTTAATATAGCGTTTATGTTAATTGAAACCTATGGAACAATTTCACAATAAAAAAAGTTTCAGACTTGAGCTGCGGCTGGAAATAAACTCAGTTTAAAACATTTTCATATATGATTTGTACAATAGTTTACTATTTATTATTGGTTTCTTCAGTTAGTGAGTATTAATTAATTTTTTTTCTTTTTCAGCGAATATTGCTGCTATATCTACCAGTTTAGGATCAATTCCAAAACTTACGGGCTCAAACTATAATGAGTGGATAAGTAGAGTTAAGAATATTCTTGAGTGTATGGATCTTGACCTTACGCTAAGGATGGAACAACATGTTTCTCCTACGGTACCAGCACTGCTGAGTATAAGGCCGTTTATGAGAAGTGGGAACGTTATAATCGTATTAGTTTAATGATCAATAGGGACACCATTCCAGAAAACTTTAGAGGTGGTGAAGAGATCAAAGATCTCAAAAAGTTCCTTCTAAAATGGACCTGCGCTTCGCAAAAAGCGATAAGGCGGAAATAAGTGTGCTTTTGCATCGCTTTAGTACGACGAGGTACTATGGCAAAGGAAACATAAGAGAGTACATTTTGGAAATGTCCAATATTGTTTCAAAACTAAAGGCCCTAAAGACGGAGCTTCCGGATGAAGTGCTCATATTCTTTGTCTTGAACTCTGTTCCTCCTCAGTTCATTCAACTGAAATCTAGTTATAACACACAAAAGAGGCAATGGTCTCTTAATGAGCTCATTGCATATTGTGTGCACGAGAAAGATGAGATGAAACAAGAAAAGACTAAAAGTAATCTTATGGTTTACACCTCTAAGGGTCAAGGCAAAAGGAAGAAACTTGAGGTCCTTAAGAATCATGCTGCTAAAGGTCCAAGCCAAAAGAAGCGGGCTAAGGGGCATGATACATGTTTCTTTTGGAGGAAGGCTAGATACCTAAAGAACGAATGCCAAAAGTACCACGCTTGGTGTGGAAAGAAGAGTATTTTCTTAGCTATGGTATGTTCTAAGGCCAATTTAGTTAATGTACCTAGAAACACTTGGTGGTTAGACTCTAGTGCTACTACTAACATCAGTGTTTCATTTCAGGGTCGCCTGATCTACCAAAAACCAACTGATGATGAAAGATGCATTCATGTGGCTAATGGTCTTCCGGTGGATTTGGAGGCAATCGTGCATTTTAGATTATTTATTAGTTTGGTCATTTTTGGATTTGAAAGACACTAAAGTTATACCGTCATTTAGACGGAATTTGGTCTCTGGTTTATTTTTAGACAGACTCGGTTATTCTTGTCTAAAAAAGCATTAAGTTGATACTTTGTATTTAAATTCAATCTTTATTGGAATTGGTAAACTTTTATATAATCACGATCTTTACTTGCTAGACACTATAAACTATAAAGATGAAAGTTTAACTGCACAAGGGGTACTAAACGTAAATTTGAAAATGCAAATTGAGGAACATTGTAGCATAAGCGCCTAGGTCACATCTCTAGAAATAAAATTGAGCGACTTGTGTCAGATGGTATATTGAGTTTTGTTGAATTCAGTAATTTTGATGTATGTGTGGATTGCATTAAAGGTAAACAAACCAAACATAAGAAATTAGGTGCATATAGAGATACATATTTTCTTGAGTTGTTACATACAAATATTGTGGACCATTTCCTACTCCGTCTTGGAACGATCAACAATAATTTATGTCATTCATAGATGATTATTCTCGATATGAATACTTATTTCTTATTGATGAAAAATCAGAGTCTTTGGATGTGTTCAAGAAGTTTAAGGTTGAGGTTGAGAACCAACTTGTCCGAAAGATAAAGTCTGTCGGATCTGATTGTGGTGGTGAATACTACGGTCGGTATGATGGTTCACGTGAACAACGTCCAAGGCCATTTGCCATATACCTAGAGGAGTGTGGTATTGTACCACAATACATCATGCATGGGCCTCTCAGCATGAATGGTGTTTCTAAAAGAAAAAAACGTACTCTTAAGGATATGGTAAGGAACATGATTAGTCATTCTACCTTACCTGAATCACTCTAGGGAGAGGCATTAAAGACTGCATCTTATATTCTTAACAGAGTACCAAGTAAAGAAACTACTAAAACTCCTTATGAGCTTTGGACTAGAAACCCAGTTTAAAACATTTTCATATATGGGGTTGTCCAACTGAGGCTAGGCCTTATAAGCTATATGAAAAGAAATTGGCCTCCAGAACTGTGAACAGTTACTTTATTGGTTATTCAGAAAGATCTTAGGGCTATTAATTTTATGATACCACATAAAGAAATATTTTCGAGACGAGAACTGCTACGTTCTTTGAGGATAATGAATTTGGAGGGGGGGGGGGGGAGAAANAATAATGATATGGATATCATGTTTGAGGAAGAATCGGCTACAGTGCCAATGCCGATTCATATAGTTGCTTTTGACAGAGCAAATTTTGAACCTCAAGTTGATAATAAAGTTCTTCCTCCAACTCAAGATGTTCATAATATCCAACATGAAGGTTTAGAACCTTAAGTTGATAATGAAGTTCTTCCTCCAACTCAGAATCTTGATGATATCAAACATGAAGTTCAAATTCAAAATCCTCAAGAAGTGGTGTAGGAAGATCAGGTTGCTTTGCGATAATCCACTACGGTGAAAAGAAATTCTATTTCAGATGACTATATAGTATTTCTAACGGAACATGAGGAAAATCAAACTCTTGTGGAAGATTATTCTATCAACTTTCGTCAAGCTATGAGTTGTTCCATTTCAAAAAAGTGGATTGAAGCAATTAAAGAAGAGTATCACTCAATGCTAGACAATAAAGTTTGGGACATTTTCCAGTTACTAGAAGGAAAGAAAACCATTGGTTTCAAATGGATACTTAAAACCAAGAGGGATTTAAATGGTAATGTGAAAATGTATAAGGCTCGTCTAGTGGCAAAAGGCTACACTAAGAAGGAAGGTATTGTTTATAAAGTGACTTTACTCCAGTTTCTTCAAATGAGTCTTTTAGGACAACAATGGCCCTAGTTACACATTATGATTTGGAGATTCATCAGATGAATGTCAAAATAACGTTTCTTAATGGAGACATTGATGAAACAATCTATATGGAGCAGCCAAAAAACTTTGCCTTAGGTGATGCAAATAAAATAGTTTGCAAATGGACAAAATCCATCTATGGGCTAAAACAGGTGTCTCGTTAATGGTACCATAAATTTCATAAGAGTATCATCTCCTTTGGTTTTGAGGTGAATTTGTTGAAGATTGTGTGTATCAAAAGTTCAGTGGGAGCAAGTGTATTTTCCTGGTTTTATATGTCGATGACATATTATTGGCCACTAACGATATGAGCATGTTGGTTGAAACCAAGAAATTTCTAAGAAAAATTTTGAGATGAAAGATCTTGGTGAGGCATCTTTTGTCTTAGGAATCGAGATTCACCGAGATCGTTCTCCAAGAATTCTTGGATTGTCACAAAAGAGCTATATCGATAAAGTACTTAAGAGGTTTTGCATGCATGATTGCAAACCAAGAGAACTCCAGTTTCTACGGGAGACAAATTTTTTCTCGATCAATGCCCTAAATGAAATTTGGAAGTTTAAGAAATGCAAAAGATCCTTTATGCATCAGTAGTAGGGAGTCTAATGTATGCTGATGACTCGAAATTTTCATGGATTTAGCATATCAATTAGCATCAATTCCGAGGTATTTAAGCGTGCATACATCACATTTATAGTTGATTTTAGTAAGTTTATGATTTTTAGTACTTTTGCATTAGAATTTGCATATGCACACATTTTGGAGATCTTTCAGGACTTTCAGGGTTTTTCAGGAAGGATTTGTGAGATTTCAGAAAAACATCACTTAACATTGAATGAAGCAGCACTTAGCATGGAATGGATTGGATCTATCTCAAGACCAAAACTGGATCTATCTCACTTCACTTGGATCGATCCCACGGCCTTATATGGATCAATCTTAGATCGATCTTATGGCCTTATCTGGATCGATCTGTGATCGATCCCACCTTTTCATCTGGATCGATCTCACGATCTCATCTGGATCGATATGTGATCGATCCCAGCAACATTTCAGATCGATCCCATCTCAGCACGGATCGATCTCCATACTCACCTGGATCGATCTCTCTCTTTCCCTTTCAAAGAAATTTGTGAAGTATCAGATGAAGCTAAGGAAGTGCATGGAATTGAAGCGAGACTACGAAGGAAGCAATTGATCTATCTCAGGTATTAAACTCCAAGATCGATCCCACTCTCAAATGCGTCTCAGGTTTGATCGATCTCGACCCTTACGTCCAAGCTCTCAACACTTCGGATCGATCACGCTCTAGCTCAAGCTCCGACCCAACCAACTCAAATCCGGATAGCACCTGAACCAAGGCCCAAGATCCAAGACAATGATTAGCTTTTGTCTTTAGTGCAAATAAGGGATTTTCTCTGAACACTACAAAAGCCCTAATCCGCCCCCCTTTGAGGGGAGCTTAGTTTTTCTTTCCTTTTTAGGTTTTAGTCTTAGGTTTTCATTTTCTTTGTTGTTCTTCATGTTCTTGGTGTAAAAACCAAATTTCTTTTAAGTTTCAAGTTAATCTACTGTTTTTCCTTTACTTTCTTTCTTAGATTTAGGTTGTTGTTTAGTTGGTGCTTGTTGATTTTCGTTTTAAGCTTTTAATCTCCTGTTTTAAGTTTGTTCTCCATCTCTGTTTTACTGTTTCATTGCTGTTCTTAGTTTGTGGGTTTGTGTTCTTGATGTTCTTCATAGTTTCTCCCTAGATCTGCATGTTTAGCTTCGAAGTTATGATTTTTGTTTTCTCTGCTTCTACTT
The DNA here is from genome assembly GCA_900406425.1 of Iberis pinnata. NCBI lineage: Eukaryota > Viridiplantae > Streptophyta > Magnoliopsida > Brassicales > Brassicaceae > Iberis > Iberis pinnata. The sequence goes on from OVBE01003737.1 coordinate 22,595, forward strand.
CCATGAGTAGTGAGTAATCCATCAAGTTCCTGAGGATGGGGTAGACTAGGGTTGATGTCTTGGGTTCACCTTAGTACCTAAGTTGTTTGTTCTTAAATCCCTTCTGTTTCACCTGTGCGTAATGCTGATTTGTATTTCATCCTAGGAAGGACTGAAAACCCGCCTTTATGCTCTTCAACACCGGAAGGTGATTCAATGAAGATGTCCAGAACTAGGTGATGTCAGAGATTGGCTAATCCTTACCTGACATGCTTAGTTGCTCTCGACCTACGAGGTTAGAGTTTTAGGAGGCTTATTAACTATAGTACATTGTTGTTTATGCCTGCTTAGTAGTTACTGTCTATGACGGAAGTTGAGTCTGTGATTGCTTTGATTGAAATTGATTGCCAAGGGATTGGAATTGGTTGCTTATGTTGCTAATGTCTAGGGGTTAGCTCGTTGTATGAGGTATGTTAGATACGTAGGTAGCTCAGGATGGATCCTTAGTCAATTACCCTTATCCTCAGGAACTGCTTCACATTGTTTACATCTTTTACCTTCTTTGTTTTTACTCTGTTTTTACATCTTAGTCTTTTATGCTTCTTTTTATGTTTATGCACTTTATCTTCAGCATGTCCATTGCACTTAGGACCTTTTAGCAAAACCACCCGTTTTTAATACTTAACTTGATTTTAAAGCATTCATTGCATTCCAGATTGACTAGTGCATTCCCATTTGGATTGATAACCCATCTATAATACAATGATTGGTATTTGATACCCAATAGGACTTCAAAATCCTACTACCAATTTGGCACTGTTGCCATTTGGGATTTGTTTACTACATTCTGGATTTTTGATCTTTTTAGATCAACCTTCTTTTACATTTTTACTTACCAGTCTACCTTTTTTGCTTTGTTTTCAGGTACCTGCCTAGCAGTGTATGAACCTGAGAAGCAGAGGACCTACTGACTTGATTCCCCTCGTTGCCGACATCAGAGCTCTTGAATGAGAACACTCTCGGGCAAGACGTGAACAAGAATGTGCGGAACACTTGAGACGGTTGAACTTACAAATGGCAGAGAACGTTGATAGAGACAACCATAACAACATAGGTGCTGGTGACAACCCCAACACTCACACCATCAGACATGGTATCAGTCCACCTGCAGTTCAGAACAACAACTTCGGGATCAAGCATAGTATCATTGCCATGGTGTAGAGCAACAAGTTCCATGGACTACCTATGGAAGACCCACTTGATCACCTGGACAAGTTCGATAGGTTCTGCAGTCTCACGGAGATAAATGGTGTGAGTGAAGATGCTTTCAAGCTACGCCTCTTCCCTTTCTCTTAAGGGGCGAAGGCACACCAGTGGGAGAACTCACTCCCACAGAACTCCATCACCACCTGGGATTCCTGCAAGAAGGCCTTCCTTGCAAAGTTCTTCTCAACTTCCAGAACAACACACTTGAGGAATGACATTTCAGGGTTTGCACAGAAGAATGCTGAAACCTTCTCTGAAGCATGGGAGCGCTTCAAGAACTACACTATGCAATGCCCCCATCACGATTTTAGCAAAGCTTCCTTGCTTAGCACCCTCTACATAGGTGCCTTGCCTAAGATCAGAATGTTGCTAGATACTGCAAGCAATGGGAATTTCCTCAACAAGAGTGTTGATGACGGATGGGATTTGGTAGAGAACCTCGCCCAATCTATTGGGATTTACAGTGAGGACTATGATAGAACACCTCACGGTAGTTCTACTTCTGATGATAGCACAAAGAAGGATATCAAGACACTGAATGAGAAGTTGGACAGGCTACTCCTAGGTCAACAACATCAAGTTAACTTAATCTCTGATGAAGAAAAACTTCAGATAGAAGCTGCCGAAGCTCAACAGCAAGAAGAAATGTGCTATGCGCAGAACCAAGGGGGTTACAACAAAGGGTACTTCAACTACTCTAACAACCTTGGTCATTCTTACAGAAGCAACAACGTTGCTAACCCACAAGACCAAGTGTACCCACCTCAACCGCAGAAGAACTCTCAACCTTTCAACAACTACAACGACAACAGAGGTTACTTCCCAAAGCAACCATAACAAATTGGTTTTCAACAACAGCAACTTACTGGTGCACCTCCTCGTTTCTCTTCTAACCAACCTCCTGCTCAACCCTTCAACATTGAAGCTACATTACAACAACTTCTCCAAGGATAGGTCGCTCATGCAATGGAGACATCAAAGAAGTTTGGCAAAATCCAACACAAAATGGATACATCCTTCACTGCAATCTACTCAAAGATTGAAAATATCACCTCCAAGGTCACCACTCTTGAAGGAAAAACCGCATCAACTTCAACTTCTGCGAATGGTCATCTCTGAGGCAAATCTGTTTAGAACCCAAAGGATTATGCTAACATCAATGCCATCTATATTGAGCAGAAAACTTATATTACTACTCCAACTTACCCTCTTCTATAAACTGAGGACNTCGCTCATGCAATGGAGACATCAAAGAAGTTTGGCAAAATCCAACACAAAATGGATACATCCTTCACTGCAATCTACTCAAAGATTGAAAATATCACCTCCAAGGTCACCACTCTTGAAGGAAAAACCGCATCAACTTCAACTTCTGCGAATGGTCATCTCTGAGGCAAATCTGTTTAGAACCCAAAGGATTATGCTAACATCAATGCCATCTATATTGAGCAGAAAACTTATATTACTACTCCAACTTACCCTCTTCTATAAACTGAGGACAATGTGGTTCTAGTTGGGGGGGGGGGGGTTGGGNAGAAGATGAACCTGCAATAGCTGATTCACAGAAGACATTGCAACCTCCACCAGAAGTGATCACTAAACCATCCCTTGATGAACAACCATCTATAACACAACAGAAGCATGCACCCTTCATTCCACCACCATATGTTCCCAGGTTGTCTTTCCCTTCTAGATTCAAGAAGGAAATCATGACAAAACACCCTGAGGTTTTTGCGAAACCCATGAAGGAAGAGGTAGCTCGAGAAGTGTTGGAACCACCTGAAGAATGCAATTCCTTGATAACGACAAAGCAAGAAGACCCTGGTTCGTTCACATTACCTTGTTCACTAGGAACCTTCACTTTTGATGAATGCCTTTGTGACCTGGGAGCTTCCGTTAACCTTATGCCTATGCCCACTGTCGTAAAGCTAGGATTTGATGAGTTTAAGACTTCAAACATAAATTTGTTGATGGCGGACAGATCGGCTATGCATCTTGTTGGTATCTTAGAGAGCTTACCTATAAAGATCAAGGATGTAACAATACTCACAGACTTTGTGGTATTAAAGATGGATCAAGAGCCTAAGGATCCATTGATCTTCGGAAGACCGTTCCTAGCAATGGTTGGAGCTG